>MU698385.1:11230-28014 GCA_026770625.1 Nicotiana glauca
GTCCCTCACTGCTAGTCAAATAGAATGGACATTTGGATGGTTGCCCATTGATGAAATCATATATATGCCAGCAGCAAGGCCGCATTTCCTCTTGATGGGTCTTAGAAGCATTCGGCCTTACGCCCCGTACCAGGTACTGAGACAACTCGGGAAATTTTAGATAGTGCCCAAAGACGATGATCTTAGTTTGCAAGTGGTTGAGATTGGCCCCGACGGACAATTTCCTAAAGCAAAGGTTTGCCAGGTCTGGAGCGAATGTCAATATTTGGCGGCGAATACTTGCGTCCGGGATCGAGCCAAAGGAGAAGTGTCACCTGATTATCAGGCTTGGTATAGAAGGGACGTTGTATTCGGAAGGCCGGCCAAAAGGCCTCACCTCCAGGAGTTTGCTGAATCGTCGCAAGAGCAGTGGGCTTGGTTAGCAAAGAAAATGAGTACAGGGCAAAAATAGGAGAGTTAGAAAAGCAAGTCCAAGACCTTAGGTTTGAAAATAGCGTGCAAGCCGCGGCTGACGAGGGTGAGAGAAGGAAATTGGCTAAAGAAAATGAAGCCTTACGAGCCCAAATCCAAAAAATGAAGATAGCGGCTGAAAACCCTGTTAGGAGTGCTAAAGATGTAAAGCTTATAGAAAATTTAAGGCAAAAAGTAAGTGACTACAGTTTCGACCTCAACAAAGCCGAAAGGGAACTAGCTGGGGTTTGAAAACAGTTGGCTAAAAACACAAAAGAACGAGCACGCATGATTCAGCAGTGGAGAAAAGAACATGATAATGAGGTTGCGGGATTGAGGAAAAAGGTCATTATCGCAAAAACCAAAATGATCAAACAAGCAAAAGAGTTCAAGGTTGAAAGGGAGCACTGTTATACATTATTAGCACAATTAGAAATGGACATGCAACAACTCCAGGAGAGAAATCAGCAGAGTTTGGAGGCCAGGGCCGAACAAATAGGGCGGCTGCTTCAGGAAAAAGTCATAATTAGAGAAAGAATCCTAGCTATTGCTCATTACATCACCAGGAAATGCCAAATGTGCGAGAATATGACTCAGACTACCTTCTTTGCCTTAGTGATGATATTTGTGAAACAGATAATGAGTGACCTGGACAAACTCCAAGGGGAACTTGCATATAGGCCCGCGGCGAGACCGAACGATGTCCTGCAGGCACCAGGAGCTTTAATGTATTCATAATTGTCGTTAAAGTCTGTATTTTCTTTCACTAGAGTTTGTCAGTTATCTGAGTCTGTATTTTTTTTTCGGGTCAGTTTACACTTTCATGTTAATGTGGAATAATTGTTGATGGAGTTTGTAGCCCGTCTTGTCATTTAGAGTCTGTTAGTTGTCTTCATGCGTTAGTCTTGAGTCCTTGTAATTGAAATGCTTGCTATTAGTAAAATTGAAAATTCCAAAAACATTTTTGTTTCTATTTTACATTTATTGCATTTGATCTGATTCAGGCATGGCCACGATGCGTAGGCAATCTCCATAGGATCCGACCATAGCTATATGAAAAGGGAAAATATAGTGAGAATAAAAAGCCAAAAAGAAAAGAGAAGAGGAAAAACAAAAGAAAAACGAGAGAGAAAAACAAAAAAGAAGAAAATCCACAACAAAGAGACAATGGCAAAACAAAAACAGAGAAACAAGGCAAGAATAAAAGAAAGACGTCACAGTCAAGAATAAATAAAGCCGGGATGACGCAAGCGGTCGAGCAAATGAATGCTAGAAACCATTAATTGCCTAGGTGCATTCATGCCCCGAATGTGCGGTTATCTATATGTTAATGCCCTAACCACTAACAACGTTGTTGTTGATGATGAGTCTAGACAGGTGGTTCAGTTGATTGGCATTCTGGCAACCTACCCATACAACACCCGTTCTAAAGATAAGTCAAAAATGGTCAACCAAGTGTTAGAAGCAAGCATTGTCGACCCGTCTAGGGAGGAAGAAGTTGTGGATATCAACACCATAAAAGAGGAGATGTACAAATTGAAGCAACAAATGGCTGAAATGTACCATGCTTGGGCAAAGGGACACCCTCTACCAGCTTATCCTGCCAACCCTGCCTACATCCCACCATCGGCTCAGCCACAAGATCCTCCTACAGTTAATTCCTCTCCGGCCTACCCTACCTATCAGCAATACTACGCAACTACTTCCCAAACACCACCACCCCCACCACCCAAATAAATCCCATGCCCTCCACCTCCAACCACTCCCATGTTTGTGGCTCCTCCACTCGCCACATTACATAGATCTTCTAGTGAACCCATGTTCCAAACCTAGGAAACCCACTATTACCCACCTGAGCCTACCTTCAAACCTCCAGAACCATATCTTTGCACTCCACGCCTTGATATCTCAGCTGAGGAAGAGAAGCCTCCCAAAAACCCTGAGCAGGAGGAGATGATACGAAAGGTGAAAAGCTTGGAGCAATCATTCAGAAATATGCAAGGCCTAGGTGGGCAGGTGAGTGTGGCCTACAAGGACTTGTGCTTGTTTCCTGACGTCCAGTTGCCCGCAGGATTCAAATTACTCAAGTTTGATTTGTACGACGGACATGGTGACCCAGTAGCCCATCTTCAGGGATTTTGCAGTAAGATAAGAGGCGCCGGGGGAAGGGATGAGTTATTAATGGCTTACTTTAGTCAAAGTCTCAGTGGTGCCTCTTTGGAATGGTACACGCGGCAAGATCATGCTCGATGGTACACATGGGATGATTTGGCCCAGGCATTCGCAGGCCATTTTCAGTACAACTTATAGATCGTCCCGGACCGGCTGTCATTGACCAAAATTGAGAATAAGCCAGGGGAAAGCTTCAGAGAGTATGATTTTTGGTGGAGAGAACAGGCCGCAAGAGTTGATCCTCCAATGAAGGAAGGCGAGATGGTCGATTATTTTCTGCAGGCTCTAGCGCCTACTTATTATGGTCATCTAGTATCGACAGTGGGAAAAACTTTTAATGAGGTAGTAAAAATGGGAAGTATGGTGGAAGAGAGTCTCAAGACTAACAAAATCATAAGCTATTCAACGATTAAAGCAACTACTCAGGCCATCCAAAGCGGCACTGGAGGGGTATTGGGAAAGAAGAAAAAGGAAGATGTTACAGTAGTAGAATCAAGAGCTTGGTCTAGGGGTCCATCACCATATTACCACCAACCACGCCCCAATCCCCAAACCTACCCACATAACCCATATGGACCACCACAACATTACTGTCCACCTCCCACCCCCCATTTCTCAGTTCACCACGCCCAAACATACCCTTAACCTCAGGCACCCTGGAGTGCGCCCACCCCACAAAATACCTACCATACTCAAAATACATACCCACCTCCGAGCGCCTGCAGAAACCCCAATGGAACTGGCTTTCGACCCAACCTTGCTTCCAAGAATGATAGGTTGCAGAAGAAGAAGACTTTCACTCCGTTAGGAGAATCTTATACCAGCCTATACCACAGATTGAGACAGTTGGGCATGTTAAATCCAATTGAACCCAAATTACCAAATTCTTCCCCAAGGAACCTGGACCACTCGGTGAATTATGAGTATTGCTCAGGTGCTCCGGGACATGACACAGAAAAATGCTGGCATTTGAAAACGACCATCCAGGAGCTCATTGATACCCGCCGAATTGATGTACAGGCTCCGGAGACGCCTAACATCACTTAGAATCCATTACCAACCCATTATGAGACTCATATGATCGAGTTAGTGCAAAAGAGGGAGTGCAAGAAGCCTTCACAAACTGTAATAATGATCAGGACCAGTGAGAACAGAGCAAATAAGAAAGTAATCAGTGGGAAGGCATTGGTCACAGTAGAACAGACAGTCAGCAAACCAGCGATGTCAGTAAAACAAGAACCAGTTAAAGTACCAAGAGCAGTTGTCAAGCCAATTGTCATTGTAAAGGGCGCTCGCACAGAGCCGGTTATCATCAAACCGGTGACTTAGTTACCAGTGGTCAGTGAAAAGGCCGTCCCATGGAACTATGATCGAGTGAATGTGACGTACAAAGGAAAGGAAGTTAAAGCAGAAGTGTGTGAAACCCATGGGCTGACTCGTTCAGGGAGATGCTTTGCCCCTGAAGAGTTGAGAAAGGTTAAAGCAGCCAAAGACAATCCAGCACCAATAAAAAGAGCCGTAACTGAAGAAGAGGCTGAAGAATTCTTAAAGAAGAGCCATTGTGGAACAATTGAGGAAAACCCCGGCACAGATATCATTGCTGTTTTTATTGATCCATTCGGATGAGCATTGCCGGGCGTTGATGAAGATTCTGAATGAAGCCCATGTGCCGGATAAGATCTCTGTGAATCATCTGGAGAAAATAGCAAACAAGATTTTCGAGGTCAACAGGGTTACATTTTCTGATGATGAGTTGCCTTTGGAAGGTACTGAGCATAATAGGGCACTTTACCTCACAGTGAAGTGTGAAAACTCTGTGGTTACTTGAGTGTTGATTGACAACGGGTCCAGTGCAAACATTTGCCCTCTCTCCACCCTGGAAAAGTTAAAAGTGGACAGTGAGAGAATCCACAAGAATAGCATTTGCGTACGAGGATTTGATGGAAAAGAAAGGACACGGTTGGGGACATCGTGTTAGAACTGACAATAGGACCAGTTGAATTCACTATGGAGTTCCAAGTGCTCGACGTGGCGGTTTCTTACAATCTCTTATTGGGTCGGCCCTGGATTCATGCCACAAAAGTTGTGCCGTCTACCTTGCATCAGATGGTCAAATTCAAATGGGACCGGCAGGAAATTGTGGTGCATGAAGAGGATAGTTCATGTAATACCATTATGCCTTTCGATGAACCTGAGGACAACAAAGGTCCATGGGTTTACCAAGTCTTGGACACAATATCAGTTGCCAAAATTCCGGAAGGAGAGTGTATTCCTAGGCCCAGAGTAGCTGCTACATCTATCATGGTGGCTTCAGAAATGATAAAGAATGGATTCTTACCTGGAAAAGGCTTGGGTGCTTCGTTACAGGGCATCATAGAGCCGGTATCTCTTCCTGGAAACCTGGATACTTTTGGTTTAGGCTTCAAGCCCACTACTGCTGACATAAGGTGAGCTAAGAAGATGAAAAAGAGAGCATGGACCCTTCCAAAACCCATTCCTTGCCTTTCCCATTCCTTTGTCCAGTCTGGTACTAAGAGGCACCCAGCAATGACAATGCTTAATTCTATGGTGATAGAGCCCAACAAGGAGCTGATGGAGAGGTTTGAAAAGCTGTTTGACGAGGTGAATGTGGTGGAGGCAGGCGAAGGTCCAAGCAAAGCAGATGTGCAGTTCGTGGGACCCCATGCAAAGCTTAACAATTGGGAAGCTACTCCTCTTCCTACCCGGAGGGAGTTGTGCTAGTTAGTTTTGATTTTCCTTTCAGTTTAATCTGGATTATTTCCAAGGCTGTAATTCGGATGCTATGTTCCGTCCGTTTGGATGAGTTAAACCTTGTTATCTTACAATGAAATGCAATTTCCTTCCTTTTTCATTTCTGATAACCTTTATTTTGTCTTTCTTTTCTTTCTTGTACAGTCCCTTTTAAGCTGGTATCACTGATGTGTCATGCATGAGGAGTCTTCGGCCTAGTCTTGATTACCAATTTAACTCCAAAATAATAATACAAGAAATTAAGTGTGATGACGAGGTAGAATATGACGATGAGGAAGCCTTTGAAGAAATCAGTAAAGAATTAAGCCAATTTGAGGAAAAACCCAAACCTAAAAATGACACAGAGGCAATCAATTTAGGGGATCAGGAGAATGTTTGGGAAACAAAAATAAGTGTCCATTTGGAGCTTCCGCTCAGAGAAGAGATAATCAAAGCGATGCTTGAGTACAAAGATGTTTTTGCATGGTCATATGACGATATGCCGAGTTTAAGTACCGATTTGGTTGTCCACAAATTGCCCACAGACCCAGCATGCCCTCCTGCCAAGCAGAAGTTGAGGAAGTTTAAAACACATATCAGTGTGAAAATCAAAGAAGAGGTCACCAAGTAGTTTGATGCGAAGGTCATCCGGGTCACCCGGTATCCCACCTGGTTAGCTAATGTTATGCCTGTACCAAAGAAGGATTGAAAGACCAGAGTGTGCATTGATTACCGTGATCTTAATAAGGCGATTCCAAAAGACAACTTCCCACTGCCAAACATCCATATATTGATTGACAATTGTGCCAAACATGAGATTGGTTATTTTGTGGATTGTTATGTGGGCTATCACCAGATTTTAATGGATAAGGAAGATCCGGAAAAGACGGCATTCATCACGCCTTGTATTCGGCTTGAAGTACGCAGGGGCAACATATATAAGGGCAATGACCACCATGTTCCATGACATGATATATCGGGAAATTGAGATCTATGTAGACGACGTGATCATAATGTCAAGGAAGCAATGTGACCATGTTAAAGACCTGAGGAAGTTTTTCCAGAGGCTCCGCAGGTACAACCTCAAACTTAATCCAGCAAAGTGTGCAATTGGAGTTCCGTCGGGGAAGTTGTTGGGGTTCGTGGTAAATCGATGCGGCATCGAGTTAGACCCATCCAAGATCAAAGCCATTCAGGAGTTACTACCGCCAAAAAGCAAGAAAGAGGTGATGAGTTTGCTCGGCAGGTTGAATTATATCAGCAGGTTCATTGCTCAGCTTACAACAACTTGCAAGCCTATCTTTAAGCTGCTAAAGAAAGATGTTGCGGTCAGATGGACGGACGAATGTCAGGCAGCATTTGACAAGATTAAGGAGTATTTGGCCAGTCCACCCGTGTTGGTTCCGCCAGAGCCAGGAAGACCCTTGATCCTTTATCTGACAGTTTTAGATAACTCTTTTGGCTGTGTACTGGGGAAGCATGACGTCACAGGAAAGAAAGAGCAGGAGATTTACTACCTCAGCAAGAATTTCACATCTTATGCGGTAAAATACACTCAGCTTGAGAGAACGTGCTGTGCCTTAACCTGGGTAGCGCAGAAATTGAAACATTACTTGTCATCATATACCACCTATCTCATCTCGCGGTTGGACCCATTGAAGTATATTTTTTAGAAGCCCATGCCCACAGCGAGGCTCGTGAAGTGGCAAATCTTGCTCACGGAATTTGATATTGTCTATGTGACCCATACTGCGATAAAAGCACAAGCGGTGGCTGATCATCTAGCCGAGAACCCAGTTGATGATGAATATGAACCTTTGAAGACGTACTTCCCTGATGAGGAGACGATGCATGTCGAGGAATTAGAACAAGTTGAAAAGCCGGGGTGGAAGTTGTTGTTTGATGGGGCTTCCAATACCAAAGGCGTCGGGATAGGAGCGGTGCTTATTTCTGAGATAGGGCAGCACTACCCTGTTACAGCTCAACTTCGCTTCTACTGCACCAATAACATGACTGAATACGAGGCATGTATCTTGGGTTTGAGGTTGGCTATAGACATGGGTGTCCAGAAGATCTTAGTCATGGGCGACTCGGATCTTCTGGTGCACCAGATTCAGGGAGAATGGGAGACACGAGACTTAAAGCTCATACCGTATCGACAGTGTTTGCATGAACTTTGTCAACGATTTCAGTCGATAGACTTCAGGCATATTCCAAGGGTTCATAATGAAGTTGCTGACGCTTTGGCCACTTTGGCATCGATGTTGCATCATCCAGATAAGGCTTATATGGACCCGTTGCAGATTCAGGTTCGAGATCAACATGCCTATTGTAACATGGTGGAAGAAGAGCTTGATGGTGAGCCATGGTTTCATGATATCAAAGAATACCTCAGGATGGGAGTATATCTGGCACAGGCCACAGGGGATCAAAAGAGAGCCATTAGACGCTTAGCAAGCAGATTTTTCTTCAGTGGAGGAGTGTTGTACAAAAGAGCTCCAGATCTTGGTTTATTGAGGTGCATGGATGCTAAATAGGCCACAACTATCATGACTGAGGTACATGCGGGAGTTTGCGGACCTCATATGAGTGGATATGTATTGGCCAAGAAGATTCTTCGAGTAGGATATTATTGGCTTACTATGGAACGGGATTATATCAGTTTCGTGCGCAAGTGTCATCAATGCCAGGTATATGGAGATTTGATTCACTCTCCACCATCTGAATTGCATACAATGTCGGCACCATGGCCCTTCGTTACTTGGGGAATGGATGTCATTGGGCCAATTGAGCCGGCGGCGTTAAATGGGCACAGGTTTATTCTGGTAGCCATTGATTATTTTACTAAGTGGGTTGAGGCGAAAACTTTCAAATCGGTGACCAAGAAGGCAATGGTCGATTTTGTGCATTCGAATATAATTTGTCGATTTGGAATCCCGAAGGTAATTATCACAGACAATGGTGCCAATATCAATAGCCATCTAATGGTGGAGACATGTCAGCAGTTTAAGATCACGCACCGCAATTCCACCCCATATCGTCCTAAGGCGAATGGAACGGTCGAAGTAGCTAACAAGAACATTAGGAAGATACTTTGGAAAATGGTGGAAGGGTCCAGGCAATGGCATGAGAAGTTACCTTTTGCCTTGTTAGGCTGTCGCACTACTGTTCGCACTTCAGTAGGGGCGACTCCTTATTCATTGGTATACGGTACGGAAGCAGTAGTACCCGCAGAGGTTGAAATACCATCCCTTCGGATTATCGCCGAGGCGTAAATTGACGATGTTGAATGGGTCAAGACTCGCTTGGAGCAACTGAGCTTGATTGATGAAAAGAGATTGGCAGCAGTATGTCACGGACAGTTGTAACAACAGAGAATGGCAAGAGCATATAACAAGAAAGTGCGTCCGCGGAAGTTTGAAGTAGGGCAATTGGTGTTGAGGCGTATCTTACCTCATTGGGCTGAGGCGAAAGGAAAGTTCGCCCCCAACTGGCAGGGGCCATTTGTTGTAACTAGAGTGTTGTCCAATGGTGCATTATATCTGACAGATGTAGAAGGAAAATGTGTAGAAATGACTATTAACTCCGATGCAGTCAAGCGATACTCTGTATGATTTCTTTGTCTAATCGTACTTAATTGTATTTGGCATGTTTTGAGATTGAAATGACGAAGGCATTTTGTTCTGCTATCCCAAACACTTTATCCTTTGTTATCCCTTTGAGCCTTATTCTATTTTCTTTCGTACCCCTCTTTCGAAATCAATAATAAAACTCATAGGCCCGAGTGGGAAAGTAAGTGTTAAAATAAGAGAAAAGCAGTGAAAAAGAAAATGAAGAGAAAAGGAAAAGAAGAAGAAAAGAAAAGAAAAGACAAAAAGAGAAAAGAAAAGAGAAAAAGAAGAGAAAAGAAAAAAGAAAAAAAAAAACAAAAAAAAAATGAAAAGTAAGAAAAGGGAAAGTGGAAGAAAGAAAAGAATGCAACAACGATATAATTTTACGACCTGAACTACATTTGACTTGATCCCGAAAGGGTATGTAGGCAGCCTCTCTCTGGGGTTCAGTCACACCAAATAAAAGTCCAAAGATCCCCAAGAAAGAAACTGGGGCAAAAGTTGTGATTGTTGTAAGAAAGGCTGATTCCGAAAGTTGTAATGTTAAACCCGTAGTTGAATTATTTTGATCATCTATACCCTTCTTTCTAAACCCCATCCAAAGGCCGCATTACGGTCCAAAGAAAGACCTTCCGATCAATCTTCAAGAAGTGCCAATGCGAGCAGGAAAAGTGATTCATGTTGGGGGCAACACTCTGGTACCAGAAGAGAAATGGCGGAAATGATAGAGTCTTATTGGTGAAAACCCTCAAGGGCACCATAAGACGACGTGAGCTGAGAGAAATAAAAAATGAGAGAGTCTTATTGGTGAAAACCTTCACAGGCACCATAAGGCAACATAAGCTGACAGAAATAAAAAATGAGAGAGTATTATTGGTGAAAACCCTCACGGGCACCATAAGGCGAAGTGAGTTTTGCAATGGGCAAATGAAGCAAGTCTGTGGTTGACGGCTGCTCGAAACATGGCAAGCCGAGCAGGGTTTGGGTTTTGGCGAAAGTCAGGTTATGAAAGTCTGGAATAGCAAATATGGCAATTGGAAGCTGATTGGTTGGACAGACTAGGTTGGTTAATCCAAAAGCATGGCACGATCAGTGGTACCAGCCGTTCCACTCAGATAAGTCCTACCCTCTTCTCTTCATTACAAATCATCCGTTTCGGAGTCCTTATATCCTTAACCTTTAAGGACATTGCATTTCATTATCTTGGAGTCTATAAGATGTTTCAGTGTCAGTTCTGGTCAAAAGCAAAGAAGGATGTCAAGGCTAACTACCAGCTTCACATTTGTAAGGCACAGCGGGACTGGAACATATCAAAGAAAAGTAAGACCTAAAGTACCGTTGGAAGTTCCATCGGTGGGTTAATCAAATAGTTGTGGGGAAGAAGCGAAGTTTCAGATAGAGGGGTCAGAAACACAAAACCAGCAATATGGGATAAAACACTTGGGTCATCAAAGTCAGGGGTTGAAATTCGGTCAGGAAGTTAAGCAGGTTCAAGGCAAGTCCAGGGAAGCTGGTCGGAGTAAAGCTCAAGCAGCTAGGACATACTCCAGCAAGAATGCCAGCAACTAACCACCATTTTATATTAACAAATCTTTCTTTGATTGAAACTGGGGCAGAAAATTTCTTTGTTTGTCTATTTTGTTGCGGTCAGGAGCCCACCTGGAGAACAAGGGAATACTTTTCAAGTTTCAGCAATCAGGCACCCACCTGGAGAACTAGGGAAGTACAATTCAATTTTAGCCTTTAATTTTTAATAGTTGATAACATGCTGTACCCAGTCATCAAACTGGGGCAGAAAATTTTCTTTGTTTGTCTATTTTGTTGAGGTCAGGAGCCCACCTGGAGAACAAGGGAATACTTTTCAAGTTTCAGCAATCAGGCACCTACCTGGAGAACAAGGGAAGTATAATTCAATTTTAGCCTTTAGTTTTTAATATTTAATAACATGCTGTACCCAGCCACCAAACTGGGGTAAGAAATTTTCTTTGTTTGTCTATTTTGTTGCAGTCAGGAGCCCACCTGGAGAACAAGGGAATACTTTTCAAGTTCAGCAATCAGGAGCCCACCTGAAGAACAAGGGAATATTTTTAAGCTCAACAATCAGGCGCCCACCTGGAAAACAAGGGAAGTACAATTCAAATTTCAGCTTTTACTTTTAATAACTGATAACATGATGTGCCCAATCGTCAAACTGGGGCAGGAAATTTTCTTTATTTGTCTATTTTTGTTGCAGTCAGGAGCCCACCTGGAGAATAAGGGAATATTTTTCAAGCATCGCGGTCAGGAGCCCACCTGGAGAACAAGGGAATACTTTTCAAGCGTCAGCAATCAGGAGCCCGCCTGGAGAATAGAGGCACATATCAAGCATCACTCGGAGGAATGACAGAACATCTCCGATCACAACGCAAGGCAACAATGCAATAATTCCATCGGAAGAATACAAGATCAAAGCAACACAAGAACAAGTTTGAAGACATAGATAGGACATTTTTGTAAATCATAGATCCTAGCGTAGGCTAACTTCTTTTTATTCTGACACGGTGTAATAAGGAGGTCAGCGAGCGATAGCAGCAACAACAGCAATGAGATCACAGCTCCTGGTAGTCCCAACTACCAAACCTTCCCGAACTACACTGACCTGATTCCTGTTTAGCCCAGGATATGTAGGCAACCTCTGAAGTAGGGTACGATCAACTCTTTCAAAATGCTTCGCACGGAATATTCAAACGGGCAAAAATCGCTCGTATTTGCTCACTTATCTTTGCACGAAAACTCCTCATGTTTTCGAGCAAAGAGGGGCAGCTGTGAGCACGTGATTTTTGCCCTGTATATGAATTATTCCCAAAAATTTAAACAAAATAATTTATTTCATTATTTTGCAATTTTGTGAATTTTATGTTATTTTCTGTTAATTATTTGCATTTTATTTGTATATTTTAATTTATATGAAAATATAAAATAAAAAAATAATACATTTGGCATTTGCATTTAGGATTTAATTTTATATTTTAGGATTAATTAGTGATTGGTTTGTTTTTAGAACAAAGTATAAAGAAAATAACAAAAAATGGTTCTTTGCATTTTGTTTTTCAATTTTTAGAATTTGTCTTAGGTTTTAGTTTAGGAATTAGAAATTAGTTAATTTTGAAATATAAAAAATATAATTTCAGTGGCAATTTGGTCCATGACTTTTTATTTATCATTTTAACAAAAATCAAAATATAAATACAAAATAAGAAAAAAAAGAAGAAAAATAAATAAAAGAAATAAAAAGAGAAAAACAAATAAAAGAAGAGGTCTTTATAAAAGATTCGAAATGGGGCTGATTTTTAAATATTGGAGCCTAGCCTAGTCCAACATCACCCATACCCGTCCAGCCCAATCCCCAAACCCGGCCCGTCTCCCATTACCCCTTAAAACGACGTCGTTCATCATTGGTCAATCTGGACCATCGAGGTTAATAAGATCCAACAGTCCAGAAGCTGGGAGTAATTACTATATAAGTGTCCGAAACTAAACCCCCCCACTCAGACCCCCCAGTCCATCTCTAACCTAAACCCTAAAATTCCAGCCGCCCCCATATCCTTTGATTGGAGCTCGCCGGTGGCGACGACACTGGTTACGCCAATGGCCGTTAAAATTACACCATTTACTCCCCTCAGTCCCCTTATCTCAGATATCCAATCCTTTTCCCTCGAATCGATGTCTAACTCATCGAATCTTCTTCTAAAGCTTTTCCGACCATGACGCCACTTCTCCTAAATCAATCCGAATTAACACCACAAGATCGTCTCGACCCCCTCTATCAAATCCCAAAGCCATGTCCCTCGAATTTGACCGGAACTATTCGAATTTCAATTTGAACATTTTTCGGCTAAAACCCTAATTGCTCCAATCCTTACCAAATTAATACCACGAGGTCCCCTTGCTTCCCTCATGAATAATCTACGGTTGGTAGCCTCCAATTCCCACCAGAGATGATCAAATTTGGACTGTGAGAGTTGGCCGGATTTTTAGTGAGTTCCCGTTCTTTTAATCCTTAAACTTTTGCTTAATTTTGTTTGGTTTTGTATGTGATTGATGCATGTTTGCATTTAGTCACATATTGATTTCTGTTTCTTTTTTTTAATCTTAATCTTGCGGCCTCTCTGCTTCTTTAGTCGTTAATGCTAATTAGGTTAAAATCCGTTTAATTCATGTGTATTGGTTGTTTAGTTTAGTTCATAATCTTTCAGTATTTGAATTTTAGTTTGTTAATGGTAAATTCTGGGTTTTGTTGACAATTGTTTGCAGCTTAGGATTTGAATTATTAGTTTAATGGAATTCTTCAATAGTTACTGATTTCATTAGTTTATAGGATTAGTTCAATGTTAAGGGTATTAGGCTATAGTTAATTTTTATTAGGAATAATGAGGTTGAGCTTTAGTTGGCACTAATATGTTGAATATCAGAATAGTATAAGGATTAGTTTAGGGATTTCAATTGAGGAGGAATTCACTAGAAGTTTCTAGGTGGGGGTCAAAGTGAAATATTGGGATAAGTAGTAAGATAACTTGGAAAAGAAGTCACAATTTTAGGGACCAATTGTAAAATCCTGAAATCTGAACTCACACCCTCATTGTGCCTATAAAAAGGGTATTCACATGCCTTCATAGGGGTTTTTTTGAGCCATAAAAATTCCCCCAAAAAATTCCTCCTTACAGATTCGAGCTTGAAATTCAAATTTCACCATCAATAGGAATTAGAAATCCTCTTTTAGATCTTATAATTTTCAGAGAAAAACTAAAAACAACAAAAATCTTCAAAAAAAATAAAAAAATATGTACTGCTACATTGATTTTTAGCCAAATTTGATCAGTTCTCTTCTCCTCTGTTTGCTAAGTTTCCTCTGAAGTTTTACTGTTGGTTCGTCGAGTGGTTTTGGTTCATTCAAATTGGTTTTGAGTTGATTTGGTAGATTAATCTGGGATTTGATCATTTGTGGGGTTCATTTTGGGTTAATTTGGTGCTGTGTTTGGTGATTTACTGCCTCTGGGTTGATTTTCAAAACATTTCTGAACTCCTGGATTTGTCCTGGCCTGCCTGTGATCATCTACTGTTACATTGTTGTTGTTGATCCCGTTTCCTTACTCCTATTTTGTTTTCCAGATACATCTTCTGATTTCCTATGAACCATTGAAGAACTGATGTAATTTGAGCTGAGGAAATACATGATGAAGCATTATTTAAAATGCTGCTTGAAGTTGACTTCTAGAGTTACTTTGCTTCTGTTTGGTTTTAATGCACAAGACAGCCTGTTAATTGAAGTTTGAATCCTTTGTATAATTGGATTGTGCTAGACTGTACAAATTGTTACTTCTCAGATTCATACGATTGACATAAGTTAAGATTAGTTATAATTAATTGTTTGTGTCTGTGTGTATTGTGGTAGTGTCAAGTGTAATTAATCCTTAAGGTTCCATTTAGGCTATTAGACTGAATGTATCTCTTTCCATCGCAATGAGACTGTTGTGCTTAATAAGGTTGAATTCGAGCTAGTTTGAGTCAAACCTGATAAAACAATTAATACGTCCAAACTGATTCTCGTTCGTACTTGATAACTGGAATTTTACATTGTTTCAATAAATTCATTGGTGGTTAACACGTTGATTACCTTTAAGGTCAGAATAGGGTAGTGGGTTTTCTTGAACGAATTCGAATGCCAAACTGGCCTAGTGTAGCGTTAATTTAGTAATGTTCGTCACAATTAGTTCGAAATAATTAGCTTGCTTTGTGATTATTAATGTCCAGGAATTTACTTGTAATTAGATAGTTAAGATCAACCAAGCCTTAAGCTGTAATGTGAGTGGTCACTGTTTCAATTTAAATAGGTACTGTTTTCCTTTGTTCTAAATTGTTGAAATTCTTTGAATAACTTGAAACCAATTTAGTAGATATTTGTTCACGTTTGAATTGAAGTTTGGTTAGATTTAATAGTTTGGGCTCAGCAGCCCATTTTCTGAAAATGTAAGTGTTATGACCTGGGCCTTGAAACGCCTATGGTCAGTTAGATAGAGTTGTAAGTTCGGCCTTTTTCTAATATATTAATTAACTAGGTTTTTTCTTAAGGGATGAACAACAATAAAAAATGTAGTTCACTTTAGGATATCCTTAAATAAGATGAGACGAGTCTCGCCGAATAAAGCACACAAATTGCGGGGCCCTTAATATATATTATACTAAAATACCTAGACTTCGGGATAGGCCGTTTACTGAATTTTACGGTTTTCCCCAAATATAATAATGCGTTAGTCACTTTAGGCACGTTTTAATAATTTTACCTTCTTAATACGAGTGCACATTTATGTGACCCAAATCCAAATCTCAACGGAGTTGAAATGTGTTGACAACCATGGGTGCACTGGTGCGACGTGGTTCGAAATGCATTTTCACGATGTTGCAATTCTTATAAAAATAAAAATAAAAGTGGGTTACTAATAGAAGGCACATAAGTTAGAACATGTCTTGAAATCAGATAAAAGCAAATACAACAGTTGAGCGACCGTGCTAGAACCACGGAACTCGGGAGTGCCTAACCCCTTCTCCTGGGTTAACAAAATTTCTTACCCGGATTTCTGGTTCGCGACTGTAATACAGAGTCAAACCTTTTTCTCGATTCGGAATTCCAATCGGTGACTTGGGACACCATAAATCTCCCAAGTGGCGACTCTGAATCCCTTAATAAATGAATCCCGTTTCGATTGTCCTTTAATTGGAAAAACTCATTTTATTACACCCTTCCCGGGTGTAGTAGTGAAAAAGGAGGTGTGACACTTATAAAACTCCTTTACCAGCTGAATATTAGCCTCCTCTGGTACCTCGAAGAAGATGTCCAGCTGACACCTCCTCAACTCATTAAACATATTTGGGCACTCTCTCTCTAAGGCTATCTGATCAATATGTACCTCATGTAGTAACTTCTTAGATGCTTTCTGATTGTACCGATCCTCTGCCGATTTGGAGACAAACCGAGTGCTGTCAAACTGAGGTGCATTGGCTTGACTCCTGGATCTTGAGGAGCCTCCTGGTCCACTAGCAGAGGACCCGGTGTTTCGTCTCTTGCGAGATGAACTCATTGTACCTGTGAAATAGAGGAACACATATTAGTGAGTGCGTGAAATGTGTGACTGTGGGTGGTTACTCAGACTTCACCACAACCATGTCACATTAGCTCCTTATAATTCCATTGAGGAAATTTCCCAAACACCTTGTGGGCAGGGCACTATCCTAACAATATAGCCCTCATGAGTACATCAAAACTCCTCCCAAAGCAAGCATGTTATTCCACCAACACACCCCACACTTACATCCTTCAATCACCCACCAACAACACCTTTCCACCACATTAAATACACAGCCCCTTTACCAATCATGCTCAAAAATGAAAATTAAATAGAACAACAAGAAGAAACTACAAAAATCTACCACTAGTACAACACATATCACTGTTAAACTAGCATAACCAACAACAAAATACAAAAAGAAAGGAGAAGGGGGTGTGAGTACCATACCTTGATGGAAGAAAGATGAGAGGAATGGAGATGAGGGTTGTTGTGAGTGAACAAGTAGAAGCAAAAGAGAGTATTTCGGGGGGATTAGGGTTTAGAGAGAGAGATTGAGAATTGGGAGAGGGGGTATCGGTATTTTGTTTTGGTTTATGAAGGGGGGGGGGGTTGTTTAAATTAAGGGGGTTAGCTAAATTAAGAGAAGAAGAAAAATAAGAAAGAAAGGAAAAAAGGGAAAAAAATTATTAAAAAAAAC
>MU698385.1:30091-69573 GCA_026770625.1 Nicotiana glauca
CTTTTGCAGTGGAATTAAAAAGTTGAGGCAGTGTACTTAGCTTCCACCGCGGTTTGCCGCGGTCGCGGTGCTGGCAATATTTTTTCTTCTCTTTTTTTATATGGGAAGTTACAAGAATACACTTACAACAACATTCGTGGGTTGCCTCTCACGCAGCGCCTGATTTAACGTCGCGGCATGATGCAGGCTTGATCATCACTCCTCATTCGCGTACTGGGGCTCTTCCAAAGTTATTACCACTCTACCCCTTTTTCGTCGGCCATTCCAAGGTAATGTTTCAACCTTTGCCCATTCACTGTGAACTTATTTTTCCCATCTTCTGATTCAATCTCTACAGCTCCACTTAAGAACATTTGCACCACTCTGAAGGGTCCTGACCAGCGGGACTTCAACTTACCCGGAAACAATCTCAATCTCGAGTTGTATAACAAAACTTGATCTCCCGGTTTGAAGTTCCGATCCAAGATGTGCTTATCATGCATTAGTTTCATTCTTTCTTTGTATAATCTAGCACTCTCAAATGCCTAGAACCTGAATTCCTCTAGCTCATGTAACCTAGTGACTCTGTTAGTGCCTGTTGTCTCCATGTACAAGTTTAACTACCGCAATGCCCAAAGTGCTTTATGCTCGAGCTCAACCGGGAGGTGGCATGCCTTTCCAAACACCAACTTTTACGGTGACATACCAATTGGGGTTTTGAAGGTTGTGCGGTACGCTCACAATGCATCATCTAACTTCTTTGCCCAATCAGTCTTTGTTGCATTCACTATTTTGGTAAGGACACTCTTAATCTCCCTGTTGGACACTTTAACTTGCCCGCTCGACTGTGGTTGGTACGGGATGGTCACTTTATGACGAACTCCATACTTTTCCAACAACCGTGCGAACGCTCTATTGCAAAAATGGGTTCCTCCATCACCGAGAATAGCTCTTGGGGTACCAAAACGTGTGAAAATGTTCTTCTTTAGAAAGCCTGTTACCCCTTTAGCATCATTGGTCGGGAGAGCCACTGCTTTGACCTACTTGGAGACGTAGTCAACTGCTACCAATATGTACTTGTTACCATACGAGCTAACAAATGGCCCCATGAAGTCAATCCCCCATATGTCAAAAATCTCGACCTCCTGAATTGTGGTCATTGGTATCTCATGTCTACGAGATATGTTGTCTGTCCTTTGGCATTCGTCACAACTTTCAACCCAAGCATGGGCATCTTTGAACAGAGTTGGCTAATACAAGCCCGACTCCAACACCTTAGCTGCTATTCGAATTCCTCCAAAGTGTCCACCATATGGTGAAGCATGGCAAGCTTACAAAATAGAATGTTGATCTTTATCGGGGATACACCGCCGGATCATGTTATCCACACATATTTTAAACAATAGAGGTTTATCCCAATAATAAGATCGACAATTACAAAAGAACTTTTCTTTTGAATTGAGGAGAGTTCATAAGGTACAATACCACTTGCTAAATAATTAGCAATATCAGCATACCACGGTGCCTCCTCCATTTTCATTGCTAGTAACTGTTCATCCGGGAATGTCTCTGTTATATCCTCAACCTCTACCTTCTTTTCATCTCCTTCCAACCTTGATAGGTGGTCAGCTACTTGGTTCTTTATCCCTTTTCTGTCACGTATTTCCAGATCGAATTCTTGTAATAGAAGAACCCAGCGAATCAAGCGTGGCTTTGACTCCTTCTTTTCTATCAGGTACCTAATTGTTGCATGGTCAGTGTAAATAATAACTTTCAAGCCAATTAGCAAGACCTGAACTTGTCGAATGCAAAAACGACAACCAACATCTCCTTTTCCGTTACGGTATAATTGAGTTATGCATCGCTTAGCGTTCTGCTTGCATAGTAAATCGGGTGCATCATTTTATCCTTTCGATTCCCCAAGACTGCTCCTATAGCATAGTCACTTGCGTTGCACATGAGCTCAAATGGTTGCTCCCAATTGGGTGCGACAATGATGGGTGCAGTCACTAATCTCTTCTTCAACTCCTCAAATGCTAACCTACAATCATTATAAAACACAAATGGGTGATCCTTTTCAAGTAGTTTGCATAATAGGTTAGACATTTTGGAGAAATCTTTTATGAATCGCCTGTAGAACCCGGTGTGCCCAAGGAAACTTCTCACCGCATTGACTGAAGTAGGCGGTGGCAATTTTTCAATCACGTCAACCTTAGCTTGGTCAACATCAATTCCCTTAGTGGACACTCGATGTCCCAGGACTATCCCTTCCTGTACCATAAAATGACACTTCTCCCAGTTCAACACTAAGTTTGTCTCCACACATCTTTTGAGCACTATTCTTAAGTTATGAAGACAGTCCTCGAATGAATCCCCTACCACGGAGAAATCATCCATAAAAACCTCCATAATGTCCTCCACCATGTCTGTGAAAATGGCTAACATGCACCGTTGAAATGTCACCCGTGCATTGCAAAGTCCAAAAGGCATTCTCCGAAAGGCGAAGATGCCATATGGAAAAGTGAAGGATGTTTTCTCTCTATCTTCGGGGGATATTGATATCTGATTGTACCCCGAATATGCATCCAAGAAACAGAAGTGCGATCGCTCGGCCAACCTATCTAATATTTGGTCAATGAATGGCAAGGGGAAGTGGTCCTTTCGGGTGGCTGTGTTCAATTTTCGGTAATCCATGCAAATCCGCCATCCCGTGACTGTACGAGTTGAGATCAAGTCATTGTTCTCATTTTGTACAACAATCATTCCCCCCCTTTTCAACACACATTGAACATGGCTGATCCAATTGCTATCAGAGATGGGGAAGATAATTCCCGCATCTAACCATTTGATTACTTCCTTCTTCACTACCTCTTTCATGTTTGGGTTCAGCCTTTGTTGATGTTCTCTAGAAGGTTTATGCCCTTCTTTCAAGAGAATCTTGTGCATACAGAAGGCTGGGCTGATACCCTTTATGTCTGCCATGGTCCAACCAATAACAGTCTTACTTTCCTGTAGTACTTGTATGAGTTGTTCTACCTGCACATCTAGCAAACCGGATGATATAATGACAGGTAAAGTAGAATCAGGGCCTAAGAAAATATACCTGAGGTGAGCTGGGAGAGGCTTCAGCTCCAGCTTGGGTGGTTCCTCTACTGATGGCTTTGCTGGAGGTGTAGCCCTTTTTTCTAACTCAAGGGACTCGAACTGAGGTTCCCTTTTCCAAAATCCTTGGCCTTCAAGTGCCATGACCCACTCAGCTAACCCTTCACCATCCATCTCCTCTAAATTTGTCAGACATGCCTCTAATGGATCTTTAGCAGTCAGGGTCATGTCATCTTCGTGCAGGATCACATCCACTGCCTCCACTAGGGAGCAATTAGCGTATTAACTAGGTCTCCTCATGAATTGCTGAACGTTGAATATGACATCTTCATCATTCAGCCTCATTTTTAATTCCCCAATCTCATAATCGATCAGTGCTCTCCCGGTGGCCAAGAATGGCCTACCTAGAATGGGAGGTATCTCCTCATCCACCTAACAATCCAGAATAACAAAGTCTGTAGGGAACAAAAACTTCCCCACTTGTACCAACACATCATCAAGAATCCCAGTTGGCCTTTTAACAGTGCGATCAGCCAGTTGCAGCAGCATCGAAGTTGGTCTAGCTCTGCCAATATCCAGTTTGGTGTACACAGCCAGAGGCATCAAATTTATGCTGGCTCCCAGATCACATAATGCCTATGCAAAGGCATAACTCCCAATTGTGCATGGAATAGTGAAGCTACCTGGATCAGACATCTTTTGAGCCATTGGCCTTGTCACTACTGCGCTGCAGGTCTGCGTCAGTCACTATGGATAGGTCCTAAAATCAAACTTTCATGACATTAGGTCCTTCATCATCTTCGCATAACCGGGCATCTCCCTCAAGGCATCCATAAAAGTAATATTCAACTAAATTTGATGCAACATCTCCATGAATTTCTTGTATTGATCTTCCTTCTTTTGTTTTACCAGTCTTTGAGGGAATGGTACAGGTATCACACTTTGGCACTGCTTGCTGGCTTCTCTCTATCGGGGTTTTGTGGCACAAGAGGTGCCACCTTTTCTACAGCTTTCTCATTTATCCTAGCCTTACCCTTTTCATCATGACCCTGTTCAACCACCACTTCAGTAACTTCTATTGGTTCATCTACCTCTAATGGAACTGGAGTGGTTGTGTACTCTCTTTGCTGGCTTGTATAATTTCCTGCTCTCTGTTTAAATCTCTCTCATTCCGGAGACTTACTGCCATCAGCTGATTCAGGTTTTCCTCCTTGGGGTTAATGTTTGTGTTCGCTAGCAAGTTTCCCTAAGGGAGGTTGTTTAAAGACATAGACAGTTGCCCCAGCTGCGTTTCAATGTTCTTTATAGCTGAATCATACACTGCCAACTTTTCCTATATTTTGCCATTTGTCCCAATGAGTTGCTGAAGCATACCACTGATCTCTACCACGTTGTTATCTTGCTGCTGAGGAGGTGGTTGATATGTTAATTATTGCTGATTTTGTTGTGGATAGCCCTGTTGTCTCTAATATGGTACTGGCACTATTTGGCCTTGAGGTTGCATACCCACAGGCTGTTGCATGTTTGGTCTGTATTGCTGATTTTGTGCCAGTCTCCACTGCTGTCCTCCTTGTTTCTGACCCCCAAAGTTGTGGACATAATTCATATCTTCTCTTTCCCCTTGATTTTGACCTTCTCCACTCCGTGAACACACATAAGACTGATTAACACAAGGTGTACACAGTTCTCCATTTGTTGTGTCAACAATGTGTACCTGTTTTTTACCCATCTCATCAATCTTCTTTATCAATATGCTCATCTTAGTCATGAGTATGGCCATGTTCTCTGCATGCGAATTATTTGGGTCAAGAGGAACTGAATGCACTATAGGTGCCAGTGTTGTACCTCTAGTCATCCACCCTGAATTCTGTGACATCTTATCAAGAAGGACTTTGCACTCGGTGAATGTCTTACTAAAAAATGCACCTCCAACTGAAGCATCCATATTTTCTTTTAGATTGTCAGCTAATCCCATGTAGAACCTCTGTCCGAGCATCTCGTCTGGAATGCCATGGTGAGGACACTTCAGTAGAATCCCTTTAAATCTTTCCCAAGTTTCTTGCAAGGTATCAGTCGGCTGCTGCTTGTACTGCAATATTTCATCAATATGTATTGCAGTCTTGTTGGGGGGGTAGAACTTATTTAGGAACTTCTTGACTAATTCCTCCTAGGTGATAATGAAATTGATAAGGAGCGAACTCCGGTCATAGAGAATGGGAACAGTAGCAGCTTGATAGCTTTCGGGGTCACATTCGGCTGCCTTTCGGTCACATAGATCGACATAAAATTTTTCAAGTGTTGTTGAGGGTCTTCAATGTGTGATCCGGAGAACAAGCCTTTATTTTGCAGAAGATGCACATATTATTGTTTATCTGGAAGGTCTCCGCTTGAATTGCGGGCACAGCTATGGCAGTAGCCAGGTTATCAGCTATGGGCTATGCCCATTCATAAAGTGCAGCTTCTGGCACAAGAGGTGCCACTACTCTGACGTTAGGGATCGCTGGCGGATCCCCGACGTTTCCATTGACGTTTTCTGTGTCACCCATGTCAAATTCGAGCTGGTGTGATTGTTGTGATTGTTGGATTCTCTTGTAGGCACGATTCAATGCCCTGAATGTTTTCTCGGGGTTTGAGAGTCCTTCTAGCAGTTCTTCATTCCTTGAAGAATTTCTAGGCATATACCTGAATTCCACAAGAGTTCAAACGTGAGAATTTCAATGAAAAGATTGTTTAACACCTTCGAAAATTGATTTAAACCAATAATTCTACACTACTTCTAAGTTGTAATAAATAACACTGTTAGTTCCCCGACAACGGTACCAAGATTTGATCTCGCCCAATTATGCCTTCTAAAAGACAAAGCGGTCATTGCAAATATAATCCGATTTAACAAGTCCGGAGTCGAATCCTCAGGGAACTAACCTATCTATTACTACTCTTGGCAATGTTCTTATCAACTAAACCAATTTCTAGATGCAAGACTTTTGATCAATAAAGATTGGATTTTTGTTTAACTACTTCAAATAATATTAAAAACAATAATAAGCTAAAGCGAAGATAATTCAGTGGTAAAAAGGTCTAGGGTAGTGATTTCCCCAATTGCTAATCTAGGTCTTGACTCTTTCGCTATAATCTTGCCATAATACTCTATGAAAATTAAGAGCTATGGGTTATCGTAATTATCTCTCGATTAATTACAATAATTTACTAGAGCATTCTCTCGAACTACTCTAGTTGACAATATGTGCAACTCTAAATTATCCCACCAAAGTTTGGTTATCTCTAAACCCACTTTTAAGTTCAAGTAATGAATCTCTTAAATTACCCAAAAGTGGTGTTGTTCAACAGCTTTCTAATCTAATATTCTTTGTTAAGCAATATGAGGTAATTAGACACGATTAATCAAGGGCCCATTCAATTAATCACTATACAAACGTAGTTGAACAATCATATAATAAATTCGGCTCGATTATAACAAGTTGAGTCAAAACTTCAACCAACAATTGGTTCCATCAACCGTAGATAATTGTTCAGCTACTCATAACAAAATAAGAGAAAACTACTAAATTGTTCATAATGTAAAATTGCAAGAAATAAAAGAGAGAGGAAAACTCTAATGTTTGGCTGATCTTCTCACACTTGTTCTTGCCTCCAAAAGTAGTCTAAAACAAGCTTAACTTCATATTGGGCGAGTTTCTAGAGCTTATAAAGGTTTTACAAAAGTTTCCCCGAAAATACACTTTAGTCCCCAGACTTCCTGCAGCGTGAACAGTTCACTGCGGTCGCGCCGCGGACCGCGATCGACCGCGGTGAGAGCTGACCTTACTTCCTCGCATTTTAATCCGCTGCGGTCGCGCCGCTATCCACCGCGGTTGCGGTGGAATTCTTGCTTAGGCCATTTTTTGCTCCTTTGTGCTCGGGTACTTCTCGAGTGGGCGTTTTCTTTACATTATTGCCTCCAAAACACTCTGTGTTGCTTCCTCACATATAATATTCCCTATGAAACAAAAGAACACTATTTAGAGCATTTTGTTGATAATTTACCTATAAAACAACAGCAAAGCATGCTCATATTAAGGTGTAAATATCAACTATATAGCCTACTACCAGTAGGCCTAAAATTATATAGGAATTTTTACTCATGTGCCAAAGGTTGATAACTTATTTGTTTTAAATAAATACCCTTTTAAGTAATTATATTCCATAGTTACCTTTTGATTTTTGTAGTCAAATATCTATTTATGGTCACCTCCTACCCTTAAGCCATAAAATATGCCTTGCATTATTTTTCTCTCTTATTCTTTTAGATTTTTCATCTCCATAGTCGAACGAAATTTTCATTGGCCTGGGTCTCTGAATCAATGTCGAAATCAAGCCCTAGAGAGAAATATGGAGGTTCGAAATCTGCTGTTGAAAGGTAAATTGGGGCTCACAATTCAAATTTCGTATAGCTATATTTACTGGTGGAAGAGTATGTTTAGAAATCAATGTCTTATGTTTTGTATTAATGTTGAAATCTGACATAGGGTAAATTCAGGCTGACAATGGAGGTTTGAAATCTGCTATCGACGAGACGACATTAAGGTAATTGTTGAACAAAGACGACTATGTTTGGAGCTGAGCAACTTGAAGAGCCTGTTTCCTTTTTTTTCCATTGTATTTCAATGTATCTTGCTATATTCTATGTATTTTATTGTATTCATTGTCCTTTTTTCATTGTATTTCAATGTATCTCGCTGTATTCCATGTATTTCTTTGTATTCACTGTCTCGCTATATTCCATGAATTGTTGAATAATAAGTAGTATTACTAGATAGTTGAGATATTAGTGATACTAGATAGTTAGGGTATTTTAGTCTTTTTACTCTCTCCACACGTGATTTGTATGAGAGGTCTTGTATTAAAATGCAGTTACACTGCACCGACCTCTACAGTGTAAATAACAGACTTCTTTCTCTTCCTAGCTAGTCTCTCCTTCAACTCATCTTCTTCTTCTTCTTCTCAATCACATGCAATGTCGATTTAGTGTGAATCTGTACTGAGATTTTATCATGGTATCAGAGCGGGCAATTTGAAGTTAGATCAAGGATTTCAAAATTCCAAATTGACAGTCATTGTTGAAGCTTGAGCTGGTCTTTCATGGCAAAAACTAAAAATCTACAAATTGATCACATTCACATGTTGTTTTTGCAACAAACAGACACACCCGGGATAGCACTGATCGACATCAAGCTCACAGAACCTGAGAATTATGCATTATGGAGCAGATCAATGAAGATGGCATTGTTGGTGAAAAATAAACTAGGGTTCATCGACGGAACATGTTTGAAAAGCTCTTACAGAGTTACATTGATAATAGGCTAGATTCATGTAATTTGGCGTCTGTTTATGCCCCAGCTTGATTATGTTTTACTGCTCTAATATAGTTAAATGATGATAAATGAGATCTAATAATGAATTTTACACTTTGCAGGAGTGAGTGGCATGAATGAGGACTTAAGACTGTAATCCGAGCTAAATTGAAGCAAGAAAATCCCCTAGGAGCTAAGTCCGTGGAAAGACGAGAGAAAGAAGAGGTGAAATGGAGACCTGGACTAGCACGACCACTAGCGCGACCACGCTAACCCAGATAGGCAAGGCAGAATGATAGGGCATATACGCGGTCACTAGCGCGTCCACTAGCGCGACCGCGCTAGCCCAGTTTCGGAAATTAAATTTCAGGGGTAAATTCGAAAGTTCAGGGGTAATCCACTTAACCTATAGAAGGTCCAGTTCGCCCAAGGGATGATTATCAAGGTTCAGAAGGCTTGTTTTTAGACTAAGGAGGAGGAAGAACAAGGGTGTGAAGATCTACCAAACATTAGAGTTTTTCTAACTCCTTTTACTTCTTGCAATCCAACCGTATGAACAACTTTGTAGTTTTGTCTTATTTTGTTATGAGTAGCTAAACAATTATCTAAGGTTGATGGAACCAATTGTTGGTTGAAGTTTTGACTCTACTTGTTATAATCAAGCCGGAATTATTATATGATTGTTCAGATACGTTTTGTATGTTGATTAATTGAATGGGCCCTTGATTAATAGTGTATAATTGCCTTATATTGCTTGAGAAAGAATATTAGGTTAGACTACTGTTGAACAACACCACTTTTGGGTAGTTGAAGAGATTCATTACTTGAGCTTAAAAGTGGATTTAGAGATAACGAAACTTTGGTGGGATAATTTAGAGCTGCACATATCGTCGGCTAGAGTAGTTCGAGAGAATGCTCTAGAAAATTATTATAGTTGATCGAGAGATAATTACGATAACCAATAGCTTTTAATCCTCATAGAGTATTACGGCAAGATTATAGCGAAAAAGTCAAGACCTAAACTAGCAATTGGGTAAATCACTGCCCTAGACCTTTTTACCATTGAATTATCTTTAATATAGCATATTATTATTTCTATTATTATTTGAAGTAGTTAAAAAAACCCAAGATTGATTGATAAAAATCTTGCACTTAGAAATTGGTTGAGTTGATAATAGCATTGCCAAAGAGTTGAATAGATAGGTTAGTTCCCTGATGATTCGACTCCAGACTTAAAAACCGGATTATATTTGCAACGACTGCTTTGTCTTTTAGAAGACATAGTTGGGCGTGATCATGCATTAGGGCATCAATGGGAACGATGCAATGCTATGGTGCTTTCATGGATAGGTCGCACTGTTTCTGCTGAATTACAGCCTAGTATCATCTATGCATCTGATGCGAGAAAGGATGGAATGAATTTAAGGAACCTTACTAGATTTTATCATTTGTGGACACAATAGGAACTCTAAGGCAGAGAACAGATTTTATAATGACTTATTATACTAAAATGAAAGAATTGTGGGATGAAATGGATCTGATGGTACTAGGAGCAAGGTGTGATTGTGAGGAAACTAGACCTTTTTTGGGTCAATTCAAAAACCTGCGTTTGTTACAATTCCTTGTTGGTTTGAACGAGAGTTACAGTCATGTGAGAAGTCAAATTCTTCTGAAAACATCTGTATTGACTGTAAATTAAGCTTATGTACTATTAGTTCAAGAAAAAGTCAACGTACCTTTAATATATCTGGTTCGGATAAGGAACCTTTAACTATGCTAGCTGGAAGAGGATAAGGCTTCAAGACTGCAAAGAAACCAGGTCTCATATGTGACTACTGTGGGTATAAAGGTCATTTGAAGGAAAATTGCTGTAAAATCATAGGCTATCCACTAGACTTTAAAGGTAAGAAGAAGCCTCAGAACACTGGAGTAAAGGGATATGCTAATGTATCAACAGGAGAATGAGGAGTTTATTACACTAATTCTCAGATGCAAGGGCATTTTTTCACAGAAGACTAGTACAAACAACTGATGAGCCTTATAAACAAGCCAGATCCTGAACCAGGTGAATGTCATACCTTAATGACAGGTATAACTTCTTTTTTGTCCAAGGCATTTGACTATGATTGGATAATTGACACTAGTGTTTTACATCATGTTACACCTCATAAGGAACTACTAGCTAATATAAGACAACAACAACAACATCCCAATATAATCTCACAAGTGGGGTCTAGGAAGGGTAATATGTACGCAGACCTTACCCCTACCCCGAGGGGCATAGAGGCTGTTCCTAGGAGACCATCGGCTCAAGAAAGCAACAAGAGATAATATATTAGTACTATCAATAGAGTCATAATAAAATACCATAAAATAACCCAAAATAACATCAGTATAACAATATAGGAAATACGAAAAAGATGGAAGGTATACAAATATCCAACAGATAAACACCTGCATCAGTATCTGATCAGTAGCATCCTTAGCCTAACTCCTAACTGTCTAGTCTCACTCTAGCGCGCTGTAGAAATATAGAAATAATCACAACTTCCCCCTAACCTACAACCTTAATGCTCGAGCTCCACAATTCCCTGTCAAGGGCCATGTCCTCAGTAATCCTAAGTCGTGCCATGTACTGCCTGATCACCTCTCCCCAATACTTATTAGGTATCCATCTTCCTCTCCTCGTGCCCACCACAGCCAGTCGCTCACACCTTCTTACTGGTGCATGAGCTCTCCTCCTCTCAATGTGCCCGAACCATCTGAGTCTTGCTTCCCGCATCTTATCCTCTATGGGGGTCACGCCTACCTTCTCTCAAATATCTTCATTCCTAATCTTATACATCCTTGTATGCCCACACATACACCTCAACATCCTCATCTCTGCTACTTTCATCTTCTGGATGTGTGAGTTCTTAACCGGCCAACACTCGGACCCATACAACATAGCAGGCTAACCAACGCTCCATAAAACTTACCTTTTAGTAACGGTGGCACTTTCTTGTCACACAAGACTCCCGTTGCTAACCTCCACTTCATCCACCCCGCCCCTATACGGTGTGTGACATCCTCGTCGATCTCCCCAATCCCCTGAATAACTGACCCAAGGTACTTGAAACTACCCCTCTTGGTGATGACTTGCGAGTCAAGCCTCACTTCCACTCCTGCTTTCGTCGGCTCGACCCCACATTTGCACTCGAGGTATTCCGTCTTCGTCCTGCTCAACCTGAAACCTTTAGACTCAAGGGCATATCTCCAAACCTCTAGCCTCTCATTGATGCCGCGTCGTGTCTCGTCGATTAGGACTATGTCATCAGCAAATAGCATGCACCATGGCACCTCCCCTTGAATATGGTGCATTATGGCATCCATCACCAAGGCAAATAGGAGTGGGCTGAACGCAGACCCTTGGTGCATCCCTGTAACAACTGAAAAATGCTCGGAATCACCTCCTACTATCCTAATCTGAGTCTTTGCTCCTTCATACATATCTTTAATCACCCTAATGTAGGCAACCGGGACACCTTTAACCTCTAAGCAGCTCCATAAGACCTCCCTAGGAACCCTGTCATACGTTTTCTCTAGATAGATAAAAACTATGTGGAGATCCTTCTTCTTATCCCTGTATTGTTCCACCACCCTCCTAATAAGGTGGATAGCTTCCATGGTAGATCGGCTCGGCATGAACCTGAACTGGTTATCTGAAATAGACACCTTCCTTCACACTCTCATTTATACCACTCTCTCCCAGACTTTCATGGTATGACTCAGTAATTTAATACCCCTATAGTTGTTACAGTTCTGGATATCACCTTTTTTCTTATACAGCGGAACCATTGTACTCCACCTCCACTTTTCAGGCATTCTATTAGTCTTGAATATAACATTAAACAACCTAGTCAGCCATTCCAAACCCCCTACACCTCTAAAGTTCGATTGGGATTTCATCTGGTCCAGTAGCTCTGCCCCTCCTCATCTTGCGCATTGCCTCCAAGACCTCATCAACCTCAATGTCCCTACAATAACTTAATTCATGGGACTATCGGCATTCCTCAATTTACCTAGTACAATATCCTGATCCCCTTCTTTATTTAGAAGTTTATGAAAGTAAGTTTCCCATCTCCTCTTAATCTGGTCATCGCCCATCAATACTTTGCCGTCATCATCCTTTATGTACCTCACTTGGTCCAGATCCCGAGTCGTCCTCTGTCTCACCGTAGCGAGTCGGAATAACTTCTTCTCCCCTTCTTTGTTCCCCAGTTCCTCATACAGACGAGCAAAAGTTGTCGTCTTAGCCTCCATTACTGCCATCTTCGCCTCCTTCCTAGATACCTTATATCTCTCACTGTTCGCTCTCTTCTCCTCCTTTCCAGTGCTCCCTATGAGCCGCAGGTACGCCGCCTTCTTCGCTTCCACTTTACCTTGGACAACTTCATTCCACCACCAGTCTCCTTTGTGGCTACCGGTGCATCCCGAATATATCCCTAACACCTCTCTCGCCGCCTTCTTTATACAGTCAGCCATCGCCAACTATATAGTGTTTGCGTCCCCACTACTTCTCCAAGCTCCCATTGGCGATAACCTTTCGTCCAACTCCTGATCTTTATCCTTAGTCAAGGTGTCCAACCTAATCCTCGAATGGCCTCGTACTGACCTCTTCTTCCTCCCTTATCCTAATACCAATGTCCATCACCAATAGCCTATGTTGCGTTGCAAGGGTCTCACCTGGGATAACTTTGCAATCCTCGCCCAACCTTCTGTCGCATCTCCTGAGGAGGAGATAGTCAATCTGAGTCTTTGCCACCAAACTTTTGAAACTAACCAAATGCTCATCCCGCTTTAGGAAACTTGAGTTCGCAATCACTAGATCTAATGCCTCGGCAAAGTCCAACAGCGAAGTGCCCCCTCCGTTCCGCTCCCCGAAGCCAAAGTCGCCATGCACCTCATTATACCCACCTGCAGACCACCCAATATGACCATTGAAATCTCCTTCTATAAATAAACTCTCGGAAGGCGGAATACTACGAACGATGTCAGCCAACCCCTCCCAAAAGTGCCTTTTAATCTCCTCATCCAAGCCTACTTGCGGCGCGTACGCGCTAACGACATTTACAGTACACTCATCCACCACTAATTTAATAGTCATTAGTCTATCATTCACCCGCCTGATCTCTACCACCGACTCTCTAAGGTGGGACTCCAGAGTACCATAACTCATACCCATCCATGTTTTTTGCCCTCGATCTAATCCACCTAGTCTCCTGGACACACGCTATATTAATCTTCCTCTTCTGAAGTATATTCGCTAACTCTATGGACTCACTCGTTAGCGAGCCTATGTTCCATGACCCGATTATAAGTCTATAGGCTCCCTTGCCCCCTCTACCTCCCCTGTCTCCCGTCCCACACCCTGACATCAGCCCCACATTCTACCCCACCCGAGGACATGCCCTTAATCTATCACCCCAGCCAGCAGCCACTACACCTACAACAAATCTAAAGAAGACTCACTAGTGCACAATGGACAACGAATCAAACTAGAAGGAAGCAAGTGACTACAAGTACACTAGTTGAAAGATTGAACTATTTTGAACTAAAGTAACATCAATTTAGCTAACACCAAAAGGTAAATAGTGAAATGGGAGGTACCAACTCCCGAGAACCAAACCTGTGTTGATTTGCTGTACTCGATGTAGTTGTACACTCACGCACCACTCCCCACCACCCATTGCGGATGCTCGTCCAGGTTTCTCTCCTTTGCTAGCACTCGTGCATCCAAATTGTCTCCAACAACTTCGAGAATTTCTCTGAAAACACATAAAATACTTCTACCCAAAAAATAAAAGGGTTGTCACTGCTACCATTGGTGTAGCCCTGATAGTAATAGAGAAATGCACAGAAAAAGCAGAGAACTACACAATCAGCTACCAAATGTTGCTAATTTCTCAGAATAAACAAAAGCAAAAGAATAAATATATCAGTATGAATGCAAGAAGAACGGCCGCTGTTTTAACCCGCCGATCAAATTCAAAATCAAATTTTTCGAAAAAAGTTATACGCTTGAAGAATGTTATGGTATTTTATTTGGAAAACCTACGAATTATTTTTACTTTCCAAAGCTATTTAGAAATGATTACTATTGCCCTTTAAGACAATAAAAAGTAAAGAGACAAGAACGACCCAGATTAAAGAAGTAAAGAGGAGAATGTTTTGGTTTAGTCCTCGTTGGAGACTTCACTGTAAAGAATAACAACAGTGAAGAGGATGAAGGCTAATAAAGTGAATAGAAAAGGAGAAAGACGATTTTTTCTGAGAAGAAGAGATGAAGAAGGAGTAATAGTTTTGTACAAGTACCTATAGGGGGAAATGTCATGTAGAACATACATGGAATGTGAAGAAGTTAGATGAATTGATATTGAAAGATGTTCTACATATGCCCGATTTAAAAATCAATCTATTGTCAGAGTCTAAAATGACTAAGGAGCTATCATGTTGTGCTGCATTTTTCACACATTTCTATGTGTTTCAGGGTCTCTACAGTGGGAAGGTTTCTGAGATTGTTTAAGAATACAATGGCTTATACTTGTTTAAAAAAGAGATCGGTAAGGAATTTCCAACCATAGCAAGAAGTATTATGCAAGTGCAGGAAGATTCAGCACTATGGCATCTCAGGTTGGGTCATCCTTCAGCTGATGCAATGTAACATATTCCTCTGCTAAAGAATAAGATAGATGCCAGGACACAATATAGCTGTGAAGTGTCCTTTGGCCAAGCTGAATAGACTTCCTTTCCAGTCTAGTAGCAATAAAACAAAACAGATTTTCCAATTAGTGCATGTAGATGTTTGGGGTCCTCACAGGATACCAACATATGATAACAAACATTACTTCGTAACACTAGTTGATAATTTTAGCAGATATACTTGGATATGTTTGTTGCAGACAAAGTGTGAGGTGTTTGTTATGCTAAAGGATTTCTTTGCTATGGTACACAACTAGTTTAATCTGAATGTAAAAAGATTAAGGTCAGACAATGGCACTGAATTCTTTAATTCTAAGTGTAATGAATTAATGAGTTCATTGGGGATAGTCCATCAAAGCAGTTGTTCATACACACCCCAAAAAAATGTGGTGGTAGAGAGAAAACACAAGCATATACTGGAGCTAGCCAGAGCATTAAAACTTTAGAGCTCATTGTTAAATAGATTCTGGGATGACTGTGTTAAGACAACAGTTTATTTGATAAACAAATGGCCAAATTTTGTTTTATCAGGAAAGTCACCTTATGAGATGCTCTATAAGAAGACAACAAGAATTGACCATCTTAAGGTTTTTGGATGTTTATGTTTTGCAAGCACTCTACCTAGAGGAGATAAGTTTGCACCAAGAGCAAGGAGAGATGTTCTAATAGGCTATTCAGAGACTCAGAAGGGTTACAGACTATATGATTTGGAGAAGAGAACATTTCTAGTTAGCAGAGATGCTGTGTTTAGAGAATAGGTATTTCCTTTCCAGGGAATGGCTTCAAATTTAGAAGATATATTCCCACAAGATCCTATTGAATTAACACCTATTGATATCCCTATAAAATCTTCTTCACAACCTCATTCTCCTAATACTTCTACACAAACTGAAAACATACCTCCAAATATCACACACACAGAACCATAAGAGCATTTGCACGAAGAATTGAATGAGGACATCATAGATCAGTTACAACCACTCAATCAGGAAGAAGCAAACATCAACATGAGTTTAGATTCCTTAGCTGTAGATATAGTTGAGGAAACTGAAGAAACGTCACCAGCAGAAGAAGCAATGAATATTAGAAAATCAGCAAAAACTTCTAGACCACCTATATGGATGAAGGATTATATGGAACCAGGGAAATTCACAGGAAACAACTTATTTCCTATTTCTAAATGACTCTCATATGCTAACCTCACTATAGGATATCAGTCATACTTAAAGGCTTTCTCAGCACACATTGAGCCTAGGTCCTTTAAAGAAGCTGCATATGGTAACATGTGGATTGAAGAAATGCAACAGGAGATAACTGCACTAGAAGAGAACAACACATGGGAACTGGTAAACCTACCACCAGGAAAGCAGGCTATTGGGTCAAAATGGGTTTATAAGATAAATCATAAAGCAAATGGAGAGGTAGAAAAGTTCAATGTGAGGTTGGTAGCAAAAGGCTACAATCAGAAAGAGGGATTGGACTACCATGAGACATTCTCTCTAGTAGCAAAGATGGTAACTGTTAGAACCATCATTAGTATTGCTGTAGCCAAAGGATGGGATTTGCATCAAATAGATATGAATAACGCCTTTTTTACAAGGGGACTTATATGAATAAGTATATATGGGACTACCACAAGGATTCCACAAATAGGGGGAGAAGAAAATGTGCAGATTGCTGAAGTCACTCTATGGGCTGAAACAAGCATCAAGACAATGGTACTTTAAGTTAACAGAGGCATTAGTTACACATGGCTATCTGCAGAGCAATTATGACCATTCATTGTTCAGTAAAAGGCAGCGTTTAGATTTGGTTATTACACTTATTTATGTAGATGACCTGCTGATCATTGGGAGTAGTTACAAGCTAGTTAGTGATGCTAAAGGACACTACAAAGTCAATTCAAGGTGAAAGATTTGGGTGAGCTAAGATACTTCTTTGTTATTGAGGTGCTCAGATCAAAAAAGGGAGTTCTACTGAATCAGAGAAAATATGCGTTGATCTCAAGTGTTGGTATGAGTGGTTCTAAACCTATTTCAACACCTCTAGAGATGAATCAAAAACTCACCACAGTAGAATTTGATGCTCATGTGGGAAGGTTAGGAGATCCAGACTTAAAGGATATTACTGCATACCAGAGGTTGATTGGGAAGCTCTTATATTTGACAATTACACGACCTGACATTAGTTTTGCAGTGCAAACATTGAGTCAGTTCATACAAAATCCAAAATAATATCACATGGATGTAACTTTGAGGGTAGTTAAATACATAAAAGGAGCACCAGGCTTAGGAGTTCTTTTGTAGGCAAAGCCAGTTGACACATTGACTGCCTACTATGATGCAGATTGGGCAGCCTGTCCCAATACTACAAGATTAGTGACAAGTTATATTGTCAAGTTAGGAGTTCCTTAATCTCGTGGAAATAAAAAAAACAGCAAACAGTCAGTAGAAGTTCAGCAGAAGCAAAATATAGAAGCATTGCAGCAGTGACAGCAGAAGTTGCTTGGTTAACAGGACTCCTAGAAGAATTGAAAATGACAATTTCTAAACCAGTCCAGTTGTTTTTTGACAACAAGGAAGCCATTCAAATTGCAGAAAATCCAATTTTCCATAAACGGACCAAGAACATTGAAATAGATTGTCACTTTGTAAGACAGAAGATCAAGTCTGGGCTCCTCACACCACACCATATTAGTTCAACAATGCAACATGCAGATTTGCTCACTAAAGGATTGTCTGCAGCTCAACAACATTCCTTAGTTTCCAAACTTGGAGTGTTGGATGTCTTCTAACCTCCAACTTGAGGGGGAGTGTTTAATAATCAGTAGTATTACTAGATAGTTGGGATATTAGTGATACTAGATAGTTAGGGTATTTTTGTCTTTTTACCCTCTCCACATGTGACTTGTGTGAGAGGTCTGGTATTAAAAGGCAGTTACACTGCACCGACCTCCACAGTGGAAATAACAGAATTCTTTCTCTTCCTAGCTATTCTCTCCTTCAACTCTATCTTCTTTTTCTTCTTAATCACATGCAATGTCGATTTAGTGTGAATCTATACTGAGATTTTATCAGTATTTTTTAATTAATATAATTTATGTATTCAGATATATTTATGTATTCAGATTCATAATTGAGTTTATTAGATATATTAGGAGTCTATTTGTATTATTTGATTCATTTTCTGTTTAAAAACAGTTGAATAGACCACGATTTATGCTATTTACGTTACTGTATTTACAAATATATATTGCAAATATAGTCGAATACAATAATTGCCTAGCTGTACTCCCCTGTTTCACGCCGAGTTTTGCTATTGTATTCATGAATACAGTAACTTAAATACATCGAATACACTCTAGCAAAACTGAAAACGTAGTTATAGGAAGTAATATAGCAAATGGTAGTCTAGCTAAAAACCACTAAACAATAGTGGTTTGTGAAAATTTCTCTATTATATAACCTAAAATTCGTTTAATAGGAATAACAATTATATTTATATGGTTAGGCTACAAACAATCTAATTAGATTAAAGTAATCGATTCCTTATCAATAACAAAAATAATGTAATGAGATTGACAACTTAAACAATTGAATGAGATCAGTAAAGAATAAGAGAAGAGATTCTAATTCTTGATCCGGATTGATGGTCAACAATGAAATAAAGTGCTCTTGTGAACAATAAGTTTGATAGAATTTTAGTAAAGTGTAGTGTATGCTAACGAGAATCAAGCTGGGCTATAAGTGTCGGGAAAGGGGATACTTATAAGATAGGTTAATTATCATCGTTCCTAATCTCTCTCCTAAGAAATGCTTACCATATTTTGACTCCTATATTAGCCGTGTGAGGTACATTTTTTACCAATTCAATTTTTTCGACTACTGTATTTGTATCTTTGGTGGACCAGATAAATTTATCAATTTGATATCTAGTTATCAATATGATCCTTACAAAGTATATAGTAGTTTGATTGTGATACTTAAATTTTTTAAATTTGTTTCATTTGATATTAATTTGTTGAACCTTAGATGCTGCAGTGTTGACAATGAAAAATAAGATTTTGAGGGGATAACATTGTCATGTTTATTCATATATAGCTAATTCTAGTATTATATATTACATATCAAATGATATATAAATAATATCAAATTTTAAATATAATTGTATATTGATACTAGCTAATATTAGTAACTAAATACTGAGTAAACACAATCCTAAATTTTATACCAAGAACAGAATTCTTATCCCAATAATCAAACGGCACCTAATGATTTTAATTTCACATTGTATTTGTTAGACGTAGGCGTTTACATAGGCCGGGTTGGTTCGGAATTTTCAATTATCAAACCAAACCAATGGTCTCGGGTTTTAAATCTATAAACCAAAGCAAACCAACAACGTCGGAGTTTTCAATCTCGTTTTTTCTCGAATTTTTCAATTTTTTGCGGGTTTTCAGGTAATTTTCTCAAATGTGACTTGTGCTCCAAATATTTCTTTAGTCAATAAGATGCATGTCACGACCAAAAATCCAATTAGTCGTCACCTAAGCCAACCCACTAGGTAAGCCAGTTAACAACTATCCAATTCCAATAAAATTAATAAGACATTTAAGTAAAAGAAAATATCTGAATCTTATACGTTTCCCAAGGACTGGTAGTACAAATCATGAGCTTCTAAGATTAGAATTTATAAAGTTTGTATGAAATAAATACATCGTCTGTTCGAAATGTACATAAACATATTTTTATAAATCTAAGTCTACCATGAACAAAAGGCAGCTACTACCAGAACACAAGTACCCTTCAATTCCATCTCTCGTCGATCACAGCAACATCATCATCCAACATCTTCACACAAATTGTAGAAGGTTAGTATAAGTACGACCAACCGCATGTACTCAATAAGTAATAAACCTAAATTAAGTTGAGAGTAGTGACGAGATGGAACAAAGGTCGGAGTCCAACACAAATAACCAACAAAAGTTCATAAGAACATAATGAAAGTAATAAAAGAAGTAACTCAGATATAAAATGCTCAGCTCGTTCAAGTTCCAGAAAATAGGTATGCTTTTCAGGTAAATCAGTGAAAACCCAAATCTTTTGCCGAAATCACCAAAGATTTGAGTAAGTTTGAAATTTGTAACTTTCCCAAAAAGCTTTCAACAGCATGTTTTAATTTCAAATGGCATGAGGAAAAATACATCTCTATGCCTACATGTTAATATGTATGAGAAGTCATAAATGACGTGATATCGTACAACATGAGGAAAAATGCATCTATATGCCTGTATGTCAAGTGTGCATGTCAAATGCGATACGACTTGGTGATAAAAATCATATGCATACTCTCTGAGTATCAATTCACTCAGTCCACCCAATCACTCAATCCTCACGGCAACTTAGTATTCACAGTCACTCAGTCCTCATGGCTACTCAATCCTTACAGTCACTTAATCCTCCCAATCACTCGGCACTCACACTCAGTAGGTACCTGCGCTCATTGGGGGTATGTACAGACTTCGGAGGGGCTCATTCAGTCAAGCGAAGCTAATCATGACATAGATCATATAACATGATGCGCCATGTAGTCCGCTCCTGTAAATATCACTCACAAACAGGCCCTCGGCCTCACTCTCATCAATCCCTCCAATCTCTCGGGCTTACAATATCATGAAAGATTAGTCCCAAAAAATAATATGATGTATCAATCAATGGTAACAGAGATTGAGATATGATATGTAGATAAATGCATATAATTAAGTATGTAATTTCAATATAAACAGATAACTCAATAGCATAAATGACCTCAGTGGATCCCAACAGGATAAACATATAGCCTAGATATGATTTCTAATATGGATCACATCTCAATTACTCTAACACGTAGATATTCATGGATACAAATAAGATTAGATGACTACACAATACCACAAAAATAATCGAGTCTTAATTCACACGACATACACCCACACGCCCATCACCTAGCGTGTGCGCCACCTTAACACCAAACATATATCATGTACATTCGAGGTTCATACCCTCAGCACAAAGTTTAGAAGTGTTACTTACCTCGAACAAGCAAAATCCAACACCGAGCAAGCCAAACGATGCTCAAAATATGCCATCTCGTGCGTACCGTTCTCCAAATTGATTGAAACAAGACAAAAGTAACTCAAATACATTAGATAAATCCTAAGAAAAAAATTCCAATTGATAAAGGTCGAATCCTTGCTTCAAAGACAAAAATCAACCAAAAAGTCCATCCCGAGCCCGTGCCTCGAAACTCGATGAAATTTATAAAATCTGATAACCCATTTAGTTAAGAGTCCAATCATACTAGTTTCACTCTAATCCGATTCCAACTCAATGTCCAGAAATCAAAAATTTACTTTATGAAAGCTTAGACAAAACCCCCCAAATTTTGCTTTTGAAATCATCAACAAATTGTCAAAAAATGAAGATAGGTTCATGAAATATAATAAAAAATAAGTAGATAACACTTGTCCTAATCCATGTGGTAAAAATCCCTTAAAAGATAGTCCAAATTCGAACTCCCCAACTCAAAATATGACCAAAATGAACAAACCCTTGATTTATATGCTTACAGATAACTGTTCTATCTCGATTCTCATGCCAAATGATCACGAAACTCACTTTTAATGTCTCCAATGGATTCCTGGTGAAATTTCAGTCAGGCTTTTGAATCACTCCATTTGACCTTAAAATGAAAGAGATATTGTTGTTTCAACATTTGGAAATAGTGCAGATTTTTAAATACGAAGTCACTGACAATTTCATAATTAAGTGAAAAAAAAATCTAGCAACCCAATTCTTAGTAAAATGACCATAAACTCCTCATATGATGTCCAAATTCGACGATTCTTTTTGTTATGACTCCATAATTACGATATGAATCTAATGTTTCAATCAAAACAGAAATTGGAGCTCATTTGCTTAATGTGGTACCATTTATGCTTAAAACAATGACGTCAAAACATCAAAACGAACATAAAACAACACAAACCTATCTGAAACTCACCCGAGCCTCTCGAGAACCCATCCGTACATACCAACAAGTCCCATAACAAAATACTGTGACGACCCAAAGGGATCATCACTTGTTTCCCTACTCTTTCTGTGCTTTCGAGGCCTCGAAGACCACATTTGGGGTTGCCTCGATTTGCATGCGCAGTCCGGGCGCATAGCCGAAAAGCTTAAAAATGAATTATGTGTTAAAAATAATAAATTTTGATATTAATATGGATATATTTGACTTCGGTCAATATTTTTGGTAAACGGACTCGGACCTATGATTTGATGGTCCCGGAGAGTTCGTAGAAAAATATGGGACTCGGGCATATGCCCGGAGTCGAATTCTGAGGTCTAGAGCCCGAGAAATGAATTTGTCTATGAAATTATTTTTCTAAAATTATTAAGGAAATTGGAAATAAAATTTTATTAGAAGAGTGTGGTATCGGGCTCGTATTTTGGTTCTGATGCCTGGTACAAGTCTTATATATGGTTTAAGCGCTTTCTGTAAAATTTAGTTGAAATTGGACATCGTTTGACGTGATTCGGACTTTAAATAAAAATTTGATGCTTTATGAAAATTTCAAAGAAAAACACGAGTTTAGAGGTTTGATTCCTTGTTTTTGATGTTATTTTGGCGATTTGATCGCACGATTAAGTTCGTAGAATGTTGTTGAGTTAGTGTGTGTGTTTGGTTAGGAGCCCCGAAGGCTCGGGTGTGATTCAGAGGTGTTTCGGGATGGTTTTAGCCTTAGAAATGTTGCAGAATCTGTTGTTTGTCTGTGCCCAGTGGTCCCTTCTATGCGATCACTTAGGAAGTGCCGCGATCGCATAGAGCAAACTTAAGGGGTCTTCAAATCCTTATATGCGATCGCACTACTTCTTGGTGCTCGCGATTCACAAAGGGCAGCTTCGTTATTTTTCCTTCTATGCGATCGCATGTTGCTCTCCGCGATCGCAGTGATCGAAAACTTGACCCTATGCGATCGCAACACTGCTTCCGCTATCGCAGTGCTTACCAGACCTGACCCTATGCGATCACAATCCTTCTTCCGCGATCGCATAGGGCAATTTTGCCCAGTTAGTTTAAGTCCTCAAAACAGAACAGTGACGGGATTTTTCACCCAAAAATACACGAACCTTTGGCGATTTTTAGAGCACTTCTTCACCAAAGCTTCTTGGGTAAGTATTGTTTAACTTGTTTCCTTCATTTTCCTTCATCATTTATCAAATTCCTAAGCTTAAATCATGTAATCTAGGGTAGAAATTAGGGAAAATGGGCAGAGTTAGGGCTTTCTATATTCTCTTGATTTAGACCTCGTTTTGGGGTCGAATTTGAAAATAAATTATATATTCGGGCTCGTGGGTGAATGGTGGATTTTATTTTGGTCCGAACCTCGTATTTTGACCAAGTGGGCCCGGGGATATTTTTGGAAATTTTGGGAAGAAACCTTGGAAATCTATAATTAGGCATTGGTTTGATTTGTTTAGCATATATTGATATTATGAAGTCGTTATTGTATATATTTGATTGAGTTGGAGCTGTTTTCGAGAGGGAAATCGGTTGTTGTGGATTGATTTGGCCGTGAAAGTTGAGGTAAGTGTTTGGTTTAACCCTAGCTTGAGGGATTAGGAGTTGAGTCATAATTGCTACCTGTTTTGTGTGGAGTACGACGTATGGAAATGGTGACGAGTATCCATGTGTCTGTGTCGAGCATGACCGTGAGTCTTAATTTGATAATTGTACACTCTTGCTTGATCCTATGAAAATCTTGACTGAATACTGGTATCATTAATGTTAAGAAAGAAGTTGAATAGGATTTGGTTATAGTTGACTCTCCCCTGTCGGTATGTTTGACTTGTTGCTATTGTTTCCTTGCGGGGAAAAATATTGATTTAATTGTTCCCTTGCCGGGAAGAGTATTAAATTGATTATTCACTTGCCGAGCTTGTATTGTTTATTGTGTTGAAAGTAAATGGAGCGGGTGGTATGCCTACCACAAGTGATATTGAAATGGGAGCGGATGGTACGCTTACTACATGATATATTGAAATGGGAGCGAATGGTACGCCTACCACACATGATATATTGAAATGAGAGCGAGTGGTAAGCCTACCACACATGATATATTGAAATGGGAGCGAGTGGTATGCCTACCACACATGATATATTGAAATGGGAGCGAGTGGTAAGCCTACCACACCTGATATATTGAAATGAGAGCGAGTGGTACGCCTACCACGAGATATTGAGAAATGGGATTGGGTTGAATGCCTGCAACGAGATGAGTTGAATATGAAAGTTGCCTTGTCTATTCATTATTTTTAGAAGTTAAATTTTAGATGTAGTTGCCATTATTCCTTATATTTGTTTCTAACTATTACCCCTGAAGCATGCTCCCCTTCCCAGTTTAAATTGTTATGTTCTTGCTATTTTCCCATTGTACTCGCATATATCTGCACAGGTTTATGTGATGTCCAGTCTAGCCTCGTCACTACTTTGCCGGGGTTAGGCTAGGCACTTACCAGCACATGGGGTCGGTTGTGCTGATGCTACACACCGAGGTAGCCTTGCTGATGTCCGTGGGCCCGGAGTCTCCTCTGTCTTTATTTCAGTTTGTTATCCTTGTACCGAAACAAACAGATTATGATTTCTTTTAGTCTATTGTATTTAGTAAATTTTAGAAGTTCATGAGTGTTGCGAAACCAATCTTGGGTAGAGTTTTGTATTGGAACTTCCGCATTTCTTTCAGTTATGTACATTTGAGACTTCTGCTTATATTATTACATGCTTCATTTTGTAAAATTGTTGATGTTTACTAAAAGAAGTAATAAATAATTGGCTTGCCTAGCTCCTAATAGTAGGCGCCATCACGACTCTCGAAGGTGAGAAATTCGGATCGTGACAAGTTGGTATCATAGCACTAGGTTTCATAGGTCTCGCAACTCACGGACAAACTTAGTAAAGTCTGAGGGATCGATACGGAGACGTCTGTACTTATCCCCAGAGTCTACAGAGTTAGGAAAAGTTTCACATTTGTTCTTTCTTGTCGTGCGGTTCTGTTTCTCAATGCTAATTGAATTTCTACTCTGTTCTTTCGCAGATGGCGAGAACACGCACTTCCTCATCTACTGATCAGCAGTCCGAGCCCCAGGCAGCTCCCACTAGGGGTAGAGGACGAGGCCGTGCTCGAGGTCGAGGTAGGGGCAGAGCTCAGCCCCGAGCAGCAGCACTAGTGGCGGAGCTTCAGGTTGGCATTGACGAGGAGGTTCCAGCCCCTGCCGCAGCAATTTCGGTGGGCCCAGCTCAGGTCCTAGAGGGGTTTATTGCTACCCTAGTTCTTCAAAACGCTTTGGTCCAGTTGGTGGGCCTCATGGAAAGTGTCACCCGAGCATGATTACTTCCTGTAGCACTAGCCACTTCTCAGGCTGGCGGAGGAGACCAAACTCCTACTGCACGTACTCCGGAGCAGGTAGTTCCCCAGGGTCAGATTCCAGTGGTTCAGTCAGCTATGGTGGTTCAGCCGGGGGTAGTTTCTCAGACCGGCAATGGCACGGCTATGTCCACAGATGCTTTGTGGAGGCTGGACAGGTTCACCAAGCTCTTCACTACTACATTCAACGGTACTTCTTCTGAGGACCCCATGATTTCTTATATAGCTGCCATGAGGTTCTTCGGAACATGGGCATTGTTGAGTCCAATGGAGTTGATTTTGCTGCATTTCGCCTATCTGGATCCGCCAAGACTTGGTGGAGGGATTTCTATTTAGCTAGACCCGCAAGGTCGCCGTCTTTGACTTGGGATTAGTTTAGAGTTATTCCTTGAGAAGTTTCTCCCCGTTACTCAGAAGGATGCTTATTGAAGGCAATTTGAGTGCCTCCAGCAGGTTCTATGACGGTCTCTCAGTATGAGACTAGGTTTATCGATCTAGCTCGTCATGCTCTTGTCATACTCCCCACTGAGAGGGAGAGGGTGAGGGTGAGGAGATGTATTGATGGTTTGATCTAGCCTATTCATCTCCAGATGGTCAGAGAGTCGGGGAGTGGTATTACTTTTCAGGAGGCAACCAATGTGGCCCAGAGGATCGAGATGGTTCTGCCACAGGGGGGCGGTCATAGAGCAGACAAGAGACCCCGTCACACAGGTCGATTCAGTGGTGCCTCATCTGGCGGCATGGATTCTTATGATAGGTATCAGCCTTCTAGGCTCTTCCAGTCAGCCCTCCAGGTTTCTCAGGGTGCCCCAGGTGATCGTGGTTTCCGTGGGCATCATTCTAATCAGCAGCTATTCAGTGCACCATCAGCTCCCATCAGTGCGCAACCGCTTCAAAGTTTCCAGGGACAGCCACCGAGGGCTTGTTTCACTTGTGGCGACACGAGGCACATTGCTAGGTATTGCCCTTGAGCTTTGAGCAGTTCTCAGCAGCAGGGTCCCCGTCCTATAATTCAGGTACCAGATATTCCACAGGCTACCCAGCCAGCAAGAGGTAGGGGTAGAGGTACTAAAGGTGGAGGCAGAGGTCATAGAGGTGGAGCGCAGACCGCTAGGGGTGGAGGTCAGCTAGCAACAGATCGACCTAGGGGCACAACGTAGGGTAGTGGGGGCCAGCCCCATTGTTATGATCTTCAGGCTAGGCCCCAGGCTGAGGCTTCAGATATAGTCATTACAGGTACGGTTCTGGTTTGTGACAGAGATGCTTTATTACTATTTGATCCAGGGTCTACGTATTCATATGTTTCATCTTATTTCGCACCATTCTTTATCATGCCTAGTGATGCCTTGGGTATTCCTTTGTATGTGTCTACGCCATTAGGTGACTCTATCGTGGTTGACCAAGTCCATCGTTCATGTGTGGTAGTGATTGGGGGTCTTGAGACCCGTGTAGATCTGTTGCTCTTAGATATGGTTGACTTCAATATCATATTAGGTATGGATTGGCTATCACCCTATCACACTATCTTGGACTGCCATGCCAAGACCGTGACCTTAGCGTTGCCTGATATGCCTTGTTTAAAGTGGAGGGGCACTCCAGTTTATTCTACCCGCAAGGTCATTTCGTATGTGAAGGCTCGACGTATGGTCGAGAAGGGGTGTCTGGCCTATTTGGCCTATGTTCGTGATTCCAGTGCTGAGGTTCCTCCTATAGATTCAGTGCCTATTTTTTGGGAGTTTCCAGATGTTTTGGACTATTTGGCCTATGTTCGTGATTCCAGTGCTGAGGTTCCTCCTATAGATTCAGTGCCTATTGTTTGGGAGTTTCCAGATGTTTTCCCCTCAAACCTGCCGGGTATGCCACCCGACAGGGACATTGATTTCTGTATTGATTTGGCTCTGGGCACTCAGCCCATTTCTATCCCGCCATATCGCATGGTCCCGCCGGAGCTAAAAGAGTTAAAGGACCAATTTCAGGATTTTCTAGAGAAGGGTTTTATCAGACCTAGTGTTTCTCCTTGGGGCACGCTAGTGTTATTTGTCAAGAAGAAGGATGGATCGATAAGGATGTGCATAGATTACCGGCAGTTGAACAAGGTAACGATTAAGAACAAGTATCCATTGCCGAGGATTGACGATTTGTTTGACTAGCTTCAGGGTGCCAGGGTATTTTCCAAGATTGACTTGCGATCTGGCTACCATCAGTTGAGGAATAGGGCATCTGATGTCCCTAAGAAAGCTTTCCGCACTCAGTATGGGCATTATGAGTTCTTGGTCATGTCATTTGGGTTGACCAATGCCCCAGCAACATTCATGGAGTTGATGAACCGAGTGTTCAGGCCATATTTGGACATGTTCGTGATAGTCTTTATTGATGACATTTTGGTGTACTCCCACAGCCAGGAGGAGCATGAGCAACACCTTAGAGTGGTTCTACAGACTCTGAGGGATAGTCAGTTGTATGCCAAGTTCTCCAAGTGTGAGTTTTGGCTGAGTTCAGTAGAATTTTTGGGTCACGTTGTATCAGTAAAGGGTATTCAGGTGGACTCGAATAAGATTAAGGCGGTCAAGAACTGGCCTAGACCAGCATCAGCTACGAAGATTCGGAGTTTCTTGGGGTTGGCAGGCTACTATTGATGGTTTGTGGAGAGATTTTCATCTATTGCAACCCCGATGACCAGATTGACCCAGAAGGGTGCCCAGTTCAGATGGTCGGATGAGTGTGAGGCAAGCTTTTAGAAGCTCAAGACAACTCTGACTACGACACCGGTGTTAGTTTTGCCCACAGGATCAGGGCCTTATATAGTCTATTGTGATGCTTCCCGTATTGGGCTTGGTGCAATGTTGATGCAGGATGGCAAGGTTATTGCCTATGCTTCGTGGCAATTGAAGATTCATGAGAAGAACTATCCAGTGCATGATTTTGAGTTGGAGCTATTGTTCATGCCTTGAATATTTGGAGGCACTATTTGTATGGCGTGGCGTGTGAGGTGTTCACTGACCACAAGAGTCTTCAGTACTTGTTCAAGCAGAAGGAGTTGAATTTGAGGCAGAGGAGGTGGTTACAGTTGTTGAAAGATTATGATGTCACCATTTTATACCATCCGAGGAAGGCCAATGTGGTGGCCGATGATTTGAGTAGGAAGTCAGCTAGTATGGGCAGTCTTGCTTATATTCCATTCAGTCAGAGGCCGCTTGCCTTGGATGTTCAGGCCTTAGCCAATCAGTTCGTGAGAATGGATATTTTTGAGCCCAACCGTGTGTTGGCTTGCACGGTCGCTCGTTCTTCATTGAAGAAGGATATTGTTGCATATGCGGCTCGTTGTTTGAGCTGTCAGCAGGTTAAGTACGAGCATTAGGGGCCTGGTGGTTTATTTTAGAGGATTGAGCTTGCCGAGTGGAAGTGGGAGAGGATCACTATGGACTTCATTACCGGACTTCCGTTGATTCGGAAGAAGCTCGATGGAATATGGGTTATTGTTGATAGGCTGACCAAGTCAGCACATTTCATTCTGGTGGCAGTCTCCTATTCATTCGAGAGGTTAGCTGAGATTTATATCCGGGAGATTGTTTGCCTTCATGGTGTTCTGGTATCTATTATTTCGGACCGGGGTACGCAATTTACCTCACGCTTCTGGGGTGTAGTTCAGCGAGATTTGGACACTCGAGTTGAGTTGAGCATAGCGTTTCATCCTCAGACGGACGGTCAGTCCGAGCCGACTATTCAAATTTTGGTGGATATGCTCCGGGCTTGTGTTATCGACTTTGGAGGTTCGTGGGATTAGTTCTTGCCTTTAGCGGAGTTTGCCTATAACAACAGCTTCCAGTCGAGCATCCTGATGGCTCCTTATGAGGCTTTATATGGTAGGTGGTGTCGGTCTTCGATTGGGTGGTTTGAGTCAGAAGAGGCTCGGTTGATAGGTACGATTTTGGTTTAGGAGGCCTTGGACAAGGTCAAGATAATTAAGGACAAGATTCGTTTGGCTCAGTCGCGGCAAAAGAGTTATGCAGATCATAAGGTTCGGGATGTTGCTTTCATGGTTGGTGAGCGAGTGTTGCTCCAAGTGTCACCTATGAAAGGCGTGATGAGATTTGGGAAGAAGGGCAAGCTTAGCTCTAGGTTCATTGGGCCAATTGAGATCCATGATCGAGTGGGAGAGGCGGCTTACAGACTTGCATTGCCGCCTAGATTATCAGCTGTGCATCCAGTTTTTCACGTATCCTTGCTTCGGAGGTATCATGACAATCCAGCCCAACTGTTAGATTTCAACACTGCTATGTTGGACAAGGATTTATCTTATGAGGAGGAGCCGGTAGCTATTCTAGACCGGCAGGTTCGTGAGTTGAGATCCAAGAGTTTTCCTTCTGTTCGTGTTCAGTGGAGAGGTCAGCCCCCTAAAGCATCAACCTGGGAGTCCGAGTCTGATATGCGAAGCCGTTATCCTTATCTATTTTCCGACTCAGGTACTTCTTTCTTTTGTCAGTTCGAGGACGAACAATTATTTTAGAGGTGGAGAATGTGACGACCCAAAGGGATCATCACTTGTTTCCCTACTCTTTCTATGCTTCTGAGGCCTCGAAGACCTCATTTGGGGTTGCCTCGATTTGCATTTGCAGTCCGGGCGCATAGCCGGAAAGCTTAAAAATGATAAAATTTGATATTAATATGGATATATTTGACTTCGGTCAACATTTTTGGTAAACGAACCCAGAATCGTGATTTGACGGTCCCGAAGAGTCCGTAGAAAAATATGGGACTCGGGCATATGCCCGGAGCCGAATTCCGAGGTCTAGAACCCGAGAAATGAATTTTTCTGTGAAATTATTTTTCTGAAATTATTAAGGAACTTGGAAATTAAATTTGATTATAAGACGGTGGTATCAGGCTCGTATTTTGGTTCTGATGCCCCGGTACAAGTCTTATATATGGTTTAAGCGCTTTCTGTAAAATTTAGTTGAAATTGGGCGTCGTTTGACGGGTTTCAGACTTAAAATGAAAATTTGATGCTTTATGAAAATTTCAAAGAAAAACATGAGTTTGTTTTGAGGTTTGATTTCTTATTTTTGATGTTATTTTGGTGATTTGATCGCACATTTAAGTTCGTAGGATATTGTTGAGTTAGTGTGTGTATTTGATTAGGAGCCCCGAGGGCTCGGGTGTGATTCGGAGGTGTTTCGGGATGGTTTTAGCCTTAGAAATGTTGCAGAATCTATTGTTTGTCTATGCCCAATGGTCCCTTCTATGTGATCGCATAGGAAGTGTCGCGACCACATAGAGCAAACTTAAGGGCTCTTCAAATCCTTATATGCGATCGCACTACTTCTTCGCGATTGCGATTCACAAAGGGCAGTTTCGTTCTTTTGCCTTCTATGCGATCGCATGTTGCTCTCCACGATTGCAGTGATCGAAAACTTGACCTTATGCGATCGCAACACTACTTTCATGATCGCAGTGCTTACCAGACCTGACCCTATGCGATCACAATCCTTCTTCCGCGATCGCATAGGGCAATTTTGTCAGTTATTTTAAGTCCTCAAAACATAACAGTGGCGGGATTTTTCACCCAAAAACACACGAACCCTTCTTCTCCACAGCCCCTAGGAGATTTTTAGAGCACTTCTTCACCAAAACTTCTTGGGTAAGTATTGTTTAACTTATTTCCTTCATTTTCCTTCATCATTTATCAAATTCCTAAGCTCAAATCATGTAATCTAGGGTAGAAATTGGGGAAAATGGGTAGAGTTAGGGCTTTCTATATTCTCTTGATTTAGACCTCGTTTTGGGGTCGAATTTGAAAATAAATTATATATTCGGACTCGTGGATGAATAGGGGATTTAATATTGGTCCGAACCTCATATTTTGACCAAGCGGGCCCGGGGGTGTTTTTGGAAATTTTGGGAAAAAAGCTTAGAAATCTATAATTAGGCATTGGGTTTGATTTGTTTACCATATATTGATATTATGAAGTCGTTATTATATAGATTTGATTGAGTTGGAGCCGAATTCTAAAGGGAAAGCGGTTGTTGTGGATTGATTTGGCCGTGGAAGTTGAGATAAGTGTTTGATTTAACCCTACATTGAGGGATTAGGAGTAGAGTCATAATTGCTACCTGTTTTGTGTGGAGTACGACGTATGGGCATGGTGACGAGTATCCATGCGTTGGTGTCGAGCATGACCGTGAGTCTTAATTTGATAATTGTACACTCTTGCTTGATCCTATGAAAATCTTGACTGAATATTGGTATTATTAATGTTAAGATGAAGTTGAATAGGATTGGTTATAGCTGACTCTCCCTTGTCGTGATGTTTGACTTGTTGCTATTGTTCCCTTGCCGGGAAAAATATTGATTTGATTGTTCCCTTGGTAGGAAGAGTATTAAATTGATTGTTCCCTTACCAGGCTCGTATTGTGTATTGTGTTGAAAGTAAAGGGAGCGGGTGGTACGCCTACCACAAGTGATATTGAAATAGGAGCGGGTGGTACGCCTACCACATGATATATTGAAGGGAGCGAGCGGTATGCCTACCACACATGATATATTGAAATGGGAGCGAGTGGAACGCCTACCACACATGATATGTTAAAATGGGAGCGAGTGGTACGCCTACCACACCTGATATATTGAAATAGGAGCGGGTGGTACGCCTACCACGAGATATTGAGAAATGGGATCGGGTTGCACGCCTGCAACGAGATGAGTTGAATATGAAAGTTGCCTTGTCTATTCATTATTTTTAGAAGTTAAATTATAGATGTACTTGCCATTATTCTTTATATTTGTTTCTAACTGTTACCCCTGAAGCATGCTCCCTTCCCCAGTTTAAATTATTATGTTCTTGCTATTTTTCCATTGTACTTGCATATATATAGCTGCACATGTTTATGTGATGTCCAGTCTAGCTTCGTCACTACTTCGCCGGGGTTAGGCTAGGCACTTACCATCACATGGGGTCGGTTGTGCTGATGCTACACTTCTGTGTCTTTTGCACAGATCACGGTGTTGGAGCAACTTTTGGACAGCAGCAGTAGATTGGGAGTAGACCTTCAATCCAGATACACCGAGGTAGCCTTGCTGATGTCCGCGGGCCAATCTTGGGTAGAGTTTTATATTGGAACTTCCGCATTTCTTTCAGTTATTTACATTTGAGACTTTCGCTTATATTATTACATGCTTCGTTTTATAAAATTATTAATGTTTGCTAAAAGAGGTATTAAATAATTGGCTTGCCTAGCTCCTAATAGTAGGTTCCATCACGACTTCCGAAGGTAGAAAATCCGGGTCGTAACAAATGCGGACCTACTCGAAGCCTCAAATCACGCATACCAGCACCGAAGTGGTGCATCACACCTCAAATCAAACTTAATAAACTTTCGACTTCCAAAAACTCGCTCCAAAACATATCAAATCAACTCGCAATGAACTCAAATTTTGCACACAATTCCTAGATGAAGTAGCGAATCTATTTCGATTCCGGCAACCTCAATCCGAATCCGATATCCTCAAGGTCAAGTTTCGATCAAACTTATAACATTCCAAACCGTTAAATTTCCAACTTTCGCCAAATAGTGCAGAAACCTTCGTCCAGGCATACGTCCAAGTCCATAATCACCATTCGGACCTAATGGAACAATCAAAACTCTGATCCTAGGTCAAGTACGAAAAGGTCAAACTTGGTCAACTCTTCCATTTTAAAGCTTTATAGTTGAGAATCAGCTTCCTAGTTGAAAATCATTCTTCCAAATCAATTTCGAAAAACCTTAAAACTAAAACTGACAGTTCACACAAGTCATAAAACATTATACGATGCTACTTAAGACTTCCAATAACTGAACGGAATGCAAATTCTCAAAACGACCGACTGAGTCGTTATATCCTTCCCACTTTAATTTCACATTGTATTTGTTAGAAATGAGATGCAAGTTTGCATTCATGTCAAAGGGCCTTTTCTCTCGTATGTTTTCTTCTCCAACTATTCGTCGTGCAATCCTATCTGCAGCAAATATGTAGGTGGAAAATGTTAAAGTGTATCACTTTTTATTTAAGTTGTACACTTGACTCATAGAAACATAATGAGACAATACAGTTCATTTACTGTGCAATTCTATGTCGTTCCATAAAGGCCAAAAAATCGAAGATATCTAGGAGTCTTGATTAATTCTCTACCTTTTTTTGGTATGGTGACCACGTCTTTCTCATGCTCCCTAAAATTGCGGCATTGGTAGGGCAAATCCAATACAAATATTCTCATTTCTATATTGACTGCTCCGTCCAAGGGAAAATAATTATTTTTGGCTTCATAACTATGGAATAAACGGCCAAATAACTGTTTATTAATAGAAGTACAATTTAATAAGGAGGGTCCATCTATCCGTCCAAAAAACACACGACGTTAGTTCTATTAACAAAAATACTCCCGTGACTAACGGTGGAATTGGTGGTCTTTCATTTAATAACATGGCGATTTTTATCTGGGTCACGTGGCAATCTTTGACTGAAACAAAAAATGAATATTATTTCAACTCATTTACCTTATCCGACCCATTTACAAAAATAGGTGGAATCTATCACACCCATTCCCACTAATCTGACCTCCACCTTTCTTTTTCTCCAATTATAAACCCTATCTTTGGACAAAGTACAAAGCAGAAATCGACCAAATTTACACTAGTAAATTTCAGTTTCAGCTTGCTGCAACGGAGCCACAACAGATTTTGAAACATAATCGCATCACTGTCAACATGCTCATCTTTTGCATCTTCATCTACTGGATTCACATTTACAGCTTTAGAGTTATTCACCACCACAAGCTTAACCTCAAACACCTGGGTAAAAATTTTGTTCACCTGCAAAAGTTTGACCGCCTCAAACACTTCCTTTACTTCACTTTTGACTGAGTGAAGCTCCGACTGCGTAATCGCTATCAAATCTCATTGTGAAGGTGTTCTAGCAGTAACCAACAGTTGAAATCAATCGCTCGATGAGTTGGGCTACTTATGGTTAGAGGAACAAGAAGGGGCGGCAATGACGATGATTATACCATTGATAAAAATAAAGAGAAACTGAGGTTTAAGCCAAGCAATAACGACACTCCAAATGGTTGGAAATTCGTTAAAACCCTGTAAAATTGACGCTTTTAATACCATTACTAAGGAAACTTCCCTAGTTGATATTAGCACAACCTTCAGTGATAGAATTATACTATTCGTCGATGGTGCCATTTTAATTTCTCCGATAACTTTAACGAATTTATTTGCTTTTTCGGTTAGTGTTTTGAATTTTCCGTGAGTGATTTAATTCAGGTGTAAAGTAATTTAATCAAGGCACAATATTTATGCACAAAATCAAGTTTTGAATGAAAAAGAAATTGTCACGACCCAACCCCGGGCGTGATGGCGCCCAACACATTGCTAGGCAAGCCCGACCATTCAACAATAATCCCAACTTATGATGATTCATAAATTCAAACACAGATATTAGATTACTAAGCCATTTTATCAAAAGTCTAGAAATACTGAGAACATAAACCCAAACAGGATCCGATGTCACAACCATGAGCCTCTAATACAGAGTGTCGACCTACAACAAGACTGTGTAAGAAAACAGAATAAGGAAAGATAGGGACATGAGGGAAGGATCAAGGCTGCGAATGCCATGTAGCTACCTCGATGCTCCCGAATAATGCTGCTCAGCTAAACAGGTCCTCCCTCAGCTTGAGATGCACCTAGATCTGCACACAAGGTGCATAAAGTAAAGTGAATACTCCGACTCAGTGAGTAATAAACATAAATAATGGCTGAAGATAAGAAATCACTGAAAAACACAAGGCAAACTATAGCTGACAGTACCAAACCTTTAACAGTAAAACCAACAAGTCAATGAGATAATAGTACGGAAAGAACCATGACAGGTAAAACAGGTAAGTAATAATACATGAATGCAATGCAATGCATATGCCGGTACACTGAGGTACCCACTGCGGTGCAGTCCGAGCCAACCATATATTTATCACCGACGGCGCTCACTGGGGGTGTGTACAGACTCCGAAGGGGCTCCTATAGCCCAAACGCAAATAATCAAGCCATCTCGTGGCACCAACCAGGCCCTCGGCCTCAATATCATATAATACTGCTGCGGCGTGTAGCCCGAGCCATCCATATATCCAAAAATTATTATAAGCCCCTCGGGCACTTTTATATCAGTAATTCACAGCCCAAAATATCATCTAAAATACCAGTTGAGTTTTCAAATCTAGAAAAAGGGGTTGAGTTTGCAAAATAATATTTAAAACCTTGGAATGAGGTTAAACAATATGTAAAGTATGCAAAATCAGTGATATCAATCCCTGAAGGATTCAAATAGCCGGCACGAAGCCCAAATACAACAGTCAAATCCAAGTAACAATGATTTCCAATAAGTTCTAGCAGAAAAACACAGTAAAACATCACCGGGACGGACCAACTCACAATCCCCAATAACAAACAACCCCGCACTTGTCATAGAGCGCGTGCCTCGCCTCAATATAGCGTTACGATGTGAAGTTCTGGGGTTTCAAACCCCCAGTTCATCATTTACACCTATTACTCACCTCAAGCCGGCCCAAAGTCTAGATCGCTATGCCTTTTCCTCTCGAATCGACCACCTCGCATGTCAAATCTGATCAAAACCACAAGGAATACATTACAATAGGCTAATGGAATATAATTCAATCGAAAGGACTCGAAAAACATTGAAAATCATGAAGTTGGCAAAACCCAAGCCCCGGGCCCACTTCTCAAAAAAATACAAATTTACATTATCGGATTCCTCGTCTCGCCACGAGTCCATACATATCAAATTTACCAAAATCGGAGTCCATTTGACCCCTCAAATCCCTACTTTAAACTCTCTTAAGTTCAAGCCCTAAACCACCATTTTTTTGACCTTTGATTCCTTGATTATTAAGTCTAAATTCATGTTTTTACACCATAAAATCATATTCTAAGTCCAAGAATCCATACCTGATTAAAGCCCTCAAAAGCCTCTTCAAAAATCGCCTCAAAGTGCTCAAAGTTCAGATTCCAAAATGTTTGTGAGCACGTGATTTTTGCCCTAAGCAATTTTATTCCAAAAGATCCAAATAAATAATTTCTTATTATTTTACCATTTTTTTGGATTTCTGTTGAAATTAGTGTTAATTTTTATATTTTAATTCAAACTAAAGAATAAATATAAAAATATAAAAAATAGGTATATGCATTAGGATTTAATTTCATAATTTTAGTATCAATTCATTTCTCGCAACAAATTTTAAAAAAATAGAAAAGTAGCCTTTTAAGTGTTTTAGTTGAAATCACCATAAAATAGAAGTTAATTAGTTTAACAAAATATAAAAGAAAATAAAATATAAAATACAAAAGAAAAAGAAAATACAAAATACAATACAAAAAATATAAAAACAATAATACTTGGGCTAAAAATTGGAATAATTGATAACCCAAAAAACAAAATTGCCCAGGCCCGAGCATTTGGCATCCGCCCAGGCCCAGTTTATTATTAACCCGGTCCGTCGCTCATAAGGCTCCAAATGGCATCGTTTTTAAGCTAATCTTAGCCTTTGATAGTTTGATCTAACGGCTAAGGATTGATCTCCTCATTAAAATAACACGACACTGTTCCCTTGTGCAAATCCTATCCGTCCATCACTCTAATCGAACGTACCAGATCAATTCTACATTTAATTGAACGACAACGTTTGGATGTCAATTAATCTGGACCATTCATCTTCACTCATCCAACGATCCATGTTTTGTGATGTCCTTTTAATATATCAAGACCCCGACCCAAACCCTAAAAATCATTCCCGTCTTCGTCTTCTCCCCTGAGCCGCCCCTGAATCCTCCCCAGTCCCCGCCGGAACCCTACCGGCGGGAGACGCCACCTCCTCCGTTCAACCCCCAAAATACACCCCTGAACCGTCTCAGTCCCCTCTCCACACCCCTCTACCCATTTTCCCTCAAAACACCCCAGAAATCCTCGAATATTCGATTTAGTGTCGCCGGAACCCTACTCCAGCGAACACAACTTAAGCCAAACCCTTTACCCTTAACACCACAGAACCCTCCCAGTCCCCTCTTTCTACCCCTATACCCTGTTTGTCTCGAATCAGCCCCGTTTTTCTCGAATATGCGATTGAACATCGCCGGAACCCTAGTTTCGGCGAATGACATTTAACCCAAAAATCACAAAAATCATACCAAGAGTGCTCCTCAATCTCCTTAACCCTATTCTGAAGCCTATAAGTCCCAGATACCACCGGAAAACCAACAAATGTTTTAGAAAGAAGTCTGCCGGCGATTAAACATCCAAGAAAAGGCTTGGAAAGACCCTTGGGCGACCAAAGTAAAGTTTTGAAAGAAAAAGAAGAAAAGAGAAAGCCAAGATTATAAGAAAGCTAAGTGTTCTCTTTCTTTCTTTCTTTTCGATTCTTTTGCATGCATTGTTTTCCTTTGATTTTTGATAAATGATTATAGTTTTCTGATTGATAACTCTTGGTTCGTCGAAACTAATCTGTTTTGACACTAAAAAATAATAATAATAATAATAATAAAATCTTAATAAACGAATTTTGATATCAGTCTTAGGAATTAAATAGATTTTAATAGCCTTTAATAGATATTTGTGTTAATTTTGGTATTGATCAGTTTCTTAAAGATTTAGAGCCTGACTATTATAATTTCAAGTTTTGTTTTTTGAGATTGATAATTAGAAGTTTTTGATTGTGATTAGTATAATTTCTGAAATAAATAAGTTAGGGTTGTTGGTTATAGCTGATTATATCTTGAATTTGGATTCTGAAATAGAGCAGTAGGATAATTTAACAATATTGTTTAAACCTAAGGGCAGAAGGGTAAAAGGGCAGTGGGGTCGTGGGGTAAATAGGGTTTAGTATCAGGGTTAGTTTGGGAATAGAAAAGAGGTTAAATGTAATCATTCTTAAGAAATAAGGGCAATATAGGTAATATGAAAGGGCAGTTCAGTAAAAATTAATTAGAGGTGGGGGCAAAAGGGGAATTACACTAGACTTAGAAGGTTCTAGATGGGTATTTGGTATAATTTTTGACAAATAAAGGGGAAAAGTAGGATAATTGATAAAGAATAAGGGTACAATTGCAATAAAGGAAGGGACTAATAAAATGCTGAAATTCACATTTTCCTCCCCTTACACTCTATAAATAGGCCTCATGTGGCCTCTCTTAATAAGTTTTTGAAGTTTTGGTAATCTGAAAAACACTTCTAGAATACTACACTATCCTTCTTCTTCAATTTCAAATTTCATATTTTCAAAAATATACAGTCCTTAGAAAATTCTCAAAAAAAAAAACTCTGCAATGTTACTGTTCCATTGATTCCGACTCAATTTCAAGCCGTAATTCTCCTGTATTTGGCATTCTCTCTGTTGATTTGTGGTTTCTGTGATCTGGATTTGATGTGCTGAAGCTGTATTTAGCGATTGCCGTGTTGTTGTTGATTGTTGATCCCTGTTTCATCCTAGTTCTCATTGATTTTCATCCTATTTCCAGGTACATTTCTATTATTTGAAGCTGTAATTGCCAGTTGAAGAAATGAAGTTGTTCGATTAATATTTAGCTTACTGCTATTTTTTTACAATTCAATTTGATCAATATAGAATTAGCTAAGGACACTTGTATTCATTAGGAATAGTTTGAATGTGTAACTGACTATATGGACTCAGACTGTTGAATTTTACAGTATTCTAGTCTATTATAGTAGAAATAGTCACATTTGAAGTATGTTAGCAATAGGACAACATATATCTCTATATTAGATTAGAGAGAATAGT
>MU698386.1:0-73495 GCA_026770625.1 Nicotiana glauca
TTAGTATAACCGGTGACACACAAAATTGAGTTAATTAGATTATGTGATAACTGATAATATTTCAGTTTAATAATTAAATTAAAAAAATAAAAATTTAAACTCTTTGCGTACAACTCTTAGCTATATACTATATTGCTATCATATATTAGTTGAAAATTTTTTGGGTCGTATTAGCTATATTTAATTGGTATATTGTTTGATTTTTCTTTAGTAATAGTAGAATAGTACAATATCTTAAATTTTTTTAATTCTCCTGGATATATATGTATTATTTAATCATTTTGATTATTTCTTTATGCGTTATTTTATATAGTAATATTATAGTACAATATCTTAAAATATATTATTATATCAATATGTGGTACACTATTTTTTAATTTTTCTCTTTATGCATGTGTATTATATGATAGTAGTATAGTCATATATAGTTACCTGGAATTAATTAGTAGAACGATATACCCTATTGGTATACTTATATGTCATATCGGTATCATATGGTAGTTGGAATATATTTTGGTTGTTTTAGCTATAGTATAGTCATATATNAAATATATTTTTGTTATTTTAACTATATTTTAAAATGAATTCTATTCTGAAATAATTTATATGATCATATTTTGTTGTGTTGGATTTTCTTGTACCTATGGACATAAATTTTGTGTATTATGTAATAGTTTTTATAGTTATATGCAGTTGTTGGAACGACCTCGTACAACTATATACTCTATTAGTGTAGCTATATACTATATTGATATCATATGTTAGTTGAATCCATTTATTATATTAGATTAGCTGCATTTAATTGGTACATTGTTTGATTTTCTTTTAACAATAGCAATATAGTACAATATCTTAAAATACTTTATTAAATTAATATACGATACACTATTTTTTATTTTTATGTTTATGTGTGTTATGTAATTGTAGGATAGTCATATAGTTGCCAGAATTTTATCAGTAAAACTATATACCATGTTGGTATAGTTATATGCCATATTGGTATCATATGGTAGTTTGAACATTTTTTGTTGTTTTATCTACATTTTGAAGTTAATTCTATTATGGAATTATTTATATGAACATGATTTGTAGTGGTGGGATTTTTTTTGCCAATGGACATAGATTATGTGTATTATGTAATAGTTTTTATAGCTATAGGCAGTTGTTAGAACGACTCGTACAACTATGTACCCTGTTAGTATAAGGCAAGTTGCTTTGCGAATATTTAGCTTGCCATGTGTGATGACCCGGACCGTCGTCACGTGAGTTAACGTCCCGTTTCTCCTATATTATATTGTTCTATGTTTCAATATCAGTATTTGAGTTGATCGGATAGAATTAAATTGGTTTTAGTTGGAAATGAGGCACATAGTCTCTTTGAAGGAAGCTTGTTTTGGAAAAGTCAATCGGAAGTTGACTATATAGTTAGAAGGCTACGATGTGAATTCTGGTGATTTGGTTAGCTCCGGGAGGCGATTTGTGACTTAGGAGTGCGATCGGAATTGATTTTAGAGGCTCGTTGTAGAATTAGGCTTGAATTGGCGAAGTTTGAATTTTGGCGAATTCCGGTTGATAGGCAAGAATTTGATCCGAGGGTCGGAATAAAATTTCGAGAGTTGCAGTAGCTTAGATGATTTTGGATATGTCTGCAAAATCATCTTTTAATGTTTTGGTAGAGTAGTATAGTCGCAGATAGTTGTAACAATATACTAGAGAAATTATATGCTCTGTTGGTATACATGTATACCATATTGGTATCACATGTTACTAGAAATCTTTTTCACTACTTATACTTTTGTTCTATTTTTTAATATTTTATTATTATTTTTATTCTAACTAGTATATATGGAGATTTGGTTTCCATAGATTATGTTTTCTTGCTCTATAACTGGTTGTATTACATGTAATGGTAGAATGTGTATTGATATTTATAGGGAAGGAGATCAACGTTTGCATTACAATCACGTGTTGATTCTTAGAATCTGATTATGTAATTTATGGTGCTCAATAGCAGTCAATGCGATATTCAGTATATTAGATCAAGTGACAACTGATATTATTTCAGTTTAATAATTGAATTTAAAAAATAAGAAAGAAAAATAAAATAAAAGGTTTATTGTACTGGTTATATTAAAAAAGGTGAACAAATATTTACTATATCAATTATTTTTCTTATTGTATAAAAAAAAGAATAATAAAAAATAGTGAAACCGATAATGAAATTAGATTATAAAGATAAAAAAATATTAAAAAAAGAAGTTAAATGAAATTAGAAAAGGAAAAAAGAAAAAAATAAGAAGAAAACGAGAAAAAAGAAAAATAGAAAAGAAAAAAAAGAAAAAGAAGAAGAAAAGAAGCATAGAGATAAAAAAGAATTGGAGAATAAAGAAAAAATTTCATACAAAACTACTATGGATAATAAATGTAATTAATTTATGGGTAAAAAAACAAATAGATAGACAAGGGTAAATAATTTTGTTTTTATGGGTAACTGTGTCAAAATCCCCTTTTAAAAGAGTCGAAGTAGCGGCCAATCGCTTGGCAAACTAGAGGGTAGAGGGATGAAAATACTCTATTATTTGCACTTAGTTACGCTTTGGTCTTTTGAATATTTGCTGAACTGGTATTGGATGTCGTGAAATATTCATAATGAGTACATAATAAAATAAAATACTTTTTAGTTTAACCCCTTTTTGCTGTTTTTTTATTATTAAGTGTTTTGCCTATTAATTTGGTTAGATATTTCCCTCGAGTGTTAAAAAAAAAAAAAAATGAGAGGTTGAGTCAAATTGTGCGTGTAATCTAACTGGGGCAATTGCAACTATACCCGCTTTTTGTGTTATATTTTAACATGTGTCCGCTTTGCAAAAAAAATTACAAGTGTATCCCCTTTTTCGCATAACTTCAGCACACGGGGTTGAAGTAGCAAAAACAATCACACAAAACTTCAGCATTTTAGTAGTCGGGCCTGAAGTTCAGCTCTAGAGCTGAAGTTTTTGTTTTGTAACTTGCGAACTTCAGCTCTAGAGCTGAAGTTTTATTTTATAACTTTTTTGTTTAGTAATCGGGAAACTTCAGCTCTAGAGCTGAATTTTTTATCTTTGTAACAGGAAAACTTCAGCTCTAGAGCTGAAGTTTGCCAATTATAAAATAAAAACTTCAGCTCTGGAACTGACGTTTTTATTTTATAACTGAAAAACTTCAGCTCTTGTTATAAAATAAAAACATCAGCTCTAGAGCTGAAATTTTTTAAAAGTGAATATGAATACATACAAAAAAATAAAGCAGTTACAGGTTAAAGAGGCGCTCAAATAGGGTGTTGTGCAATTTTTACAATCTAACCCGTCCAAAGTTCGCTCAAGTCAAAAATAAGTTGGGTCAGAGCGAAATGCACAAATAGCCTTTTTAAAGACTCCTATTTAAAGAATAATCGAAATATACACACTTCCTAAAATTTGGTCACCGCAGCATGAAACTTTTGCCTGCTGGTCTGAAGTTTCATGTAACGAAACAGAGAAATAGACACTTTTAGAGATTTGCTTAGTGGTATTAATTTTATATTGTGGTTATTAGTTTACTTATTGTTGCGGTCAAACGCACACGCAAGCGCACGCAGTCGTCAAATAATAAAGTGATTAAAAGTCGGATGTCGATCCCACAAGAACTTGTGATTAACAATTAACTAAATTAGACTATCCTAATTATCTATACAAGAATTAAACCTAGAAATATTTGATTCCAAACTAATTAAATAAATAAAAACAAATAATGAACTTTTAACAAAGAGAAAGAGCAGATTTTGGTGATATCAATGTAATGAAAACGATCTGGGGTTATGGGCTATCTAACAATCATATTGTATTCTTCAATTGAATTGACTAACTAATTTATCTAGTTTATTGGTTGACAGGGTTAATATTGCTCATAAGAATCTGTCGAGTTCTTACTCGCCTATTCAAGCTAACTTAACGCCTATATGTCTATGGAATTAGAATCAACAAGAATGCATTTATAGTTCCTGTAAATCGACCAAGCAAGGCAATTAGGTATATGTCTGTCCTAACCGCGAATCCGTTCCCCGAGGACCAGGTTCAAGAACTTGCTCTACTCAATCCTATATGCAATCTAGAATTCCCACTTTCGACTTCAACTCTAGATTCGTAGATAGTATTCAATTGGTGATCAAGCAATCAAATAAGTAAGTGCATGATAGAATAAATAAACCAATATGATAAACTAAGAAATCGAAATCGATATCCGAATAACAATAGTCATGAAAGAACCACAACCCTAGAACGTGAAGTTTAGCTCCACATAGATATAGTAGCAAAACAAAAAATCATACAAAGAAACATAAAAAGACTAAGTTAGTGGAAGAAAAGATGAAACCCGGCCTCCACGGCGGCTCTGTGCTCTTCCTTGGTCAAAAATTGCTCTCCAAAACATTCTCCTATGTATATATACCAAGTAGGGTTGAGCCCAAATAATTATACCTTCTCCAATGTGAAAAAGGACACTTTTTACGGGCTTAACTAGCGCTGCCGCGCACCTGGGCGCTCATCTGGGCGCGCTAGTTGGACAACCTTCTGTCCCGGGCGTGTTAAAACTAGCGCGGCCGCGCTATTGCGAATTTTTCACCCTGTTCCGTTCCGAATTTGAAAACAATTAAAACATAAAAGTTTTAGTTCTTTGAGTTAGTTTTCCAACCATATATTGTAGCGCCAAAATGGATTTCTAAAAGAAAAGTTATGTCTATTTTACTAGACGTGCACAATCTGTCTACTAGAGTCTTCGTTCGCTCTAACCATCATCCGTTGATCCCCAAATACGTTTTCGGCTTAATTCCTTGAAATTTTACTCAAAATTTAAAGCTCCAAATCACTTTAACTCATTCCATAACATGTATATAGCTAGGAATCACTCCTACTAGGCATAAAACACACCATTAGTGCAAAATACTAGCTATTAAAGCTCAAACTCAATTTAAGTGCAGTAAATTAGAGTGTAATAAGCGACTAAAATACGCAATTATAGCCTATCATCAACACCCCACACTTAAACGTTGCTCGTCCTCGAGTCAACCAAAAATTTACTCTATCTATGAACACATAACATATTTGAATCACACTACACCAATGATTATGGTTGATAGCAACAATTAAACTCTAGCATATGCAATCATCATACACTTCCCTTTACTTAAGCCACTCTTCAAAAATATTCAAACAAAGACAATATGCACACAAAAACCCTAGCCTCAAAAACCGACTCAATGTCACAATGCACTCGTGGCTTGAATACCTAACGTCATAAAAAAAGTCTAATAACGTTACCTATCCCTCATGAAACCATGTTCCCTCACAACCAAGACAAGAGAGTAAGTTGAATCCACACATTATAATCTCATGATCAAATATATTTTAAGGACTCATATATATCAAAGAAAATATCGCTCACCCTCACAAAAGAAGTCACATGCATGTAATTGGTATCATAGGCTTGCCCTTAATATAAATCTTTACTAATGTAGGCTCGCTCGATCTAAAATCAATTAGGAATTTTTCATGGTTGTAATGTAGGCTAAGGGACGGGTAGGATATATTTAGGAATAGTGGTTCACCCTCCTAAGCACTTTAACACATCACATAATCACTTTGAGCGCAAATTCTTCAATCCCTACTTCAATTTCACAACTAAAATCACTCCCAACAATGTTCCCTCTTTCTTTAAGCACTACTTTAATTTATACCCCACTAGCAAGGACAAGACAACAATTTATTCACCTCTTTTTTTTTCCTTCAATTTTCGCTAGTAGTGTATTATTTTATAAAACAATTGCACCTTTCTTCCTTTTATCGGTTCCACTCAAAAGCCACCCCACACTTAGTTTCTTCTTACTTTTTTTAGCGCTCATTGTCACAGAGCTGTCACACCTCCTTTTTTACATACCTACCCCGAAGGATAAATGTATAAGGGAGTTTTTTCATTTAAAGTGACATTATTCAAAATGGAATTATTTATTCGTCTCAAAGTCTCCACTTGGGATAGGATTGGCTTTTGGTGTCCCAAGTCACCAGTTTAATTTAAATCCCAAATCGAGGAAAATTGTCGACTTTCCAATTGGAGTCTGCGAACCAGAAATTCTGTGTAAGGAATTCTGTTAACCCGAGGGAAGATGTTGGGCACCCTCGAGTCCCGTGGTTCTAGCACAGTCGCTTAAATTATTACAAATGGCTAAAATCTGATTTTTATACATGTTCCAACCTATATTGCAATTTTAGAATGATCTACCGCTTTTAGTCAATTATTAAGAAAGTGAACGTCGTTTAAGAACGTATTTTTGGATCAAGTCACATGAAATGCACCCGGATCCTCAACACATTCTTATTCAACGATTTGGGATTTGGGATTTGGATTTGGGTCTCATGAAATGCACACCCGTATGTAAGAAAGTAAAATTATTAAAAACTCACCTAAAGTGGCTAGCGTGAGATTATCTTTGGGGAAGGCCGTGAAATTTGTTAAACGGCCCATCCCGAAATCTAAGTATTTTAATTCAAGCATTTATTGAGGGCCCCGCAATATATGTTTTGTTCGGAGAGGCTCGTCTCATTGTTATTTTAAGGTCAATCCTAAAAACAACTATGATTTTCTGCCTATTTTATTTATCTCTGAAAACAAAATAAAAGGTCCTAATTAATTTGTTACTAGATTAAAGTAGACTAAATGGTAACTCTGTATCAAGCCAAACGTTGGGCTCCAAAACAAGCCCATCAGTGGAAAATTGCATTCAAACCTACGCCAAACTGGCCAGCCACAAATCTCGGCCCAGGTCCAAACGTGAAAGAAATTAAAATTGGACCTAGGCCTACGTATCCAGTAGCCTGCAGCCCAATTGTCCTGGGAATTGGCCGTTATATACCTGACTCTTTAAACTCAATAGAACCACAATTTACTTACACAAAGGTTTGCCGGATTATTCAAACTACTATAAATGTTGTTCCAACAATTGGTGATTAAAGAGTAGCAATATTCACATTTGAATTAAGGAAACAATGCTCCCACAAATTCCATCTGGACTGAATGAAATCGGTCCAATTGATGACGCCTAATTCAATTCAAGTAAACTAATGATTTGAACCATTAGCCTAGAGTTATTAACACTTACATATAAACGCAGATATGAATTGCTGCAACACAACACAGTTTCAGTTTGAAATTAAACTAGATTTCAAAATCAAGCGCAAATCCAAATGTTTCTGATTCTTCTAGAATAAACAGGTACTAATGGCTACAAATTTCCTCACATTTCCAGGAACACGTCTAACTATCTTAACAGTCCAAATCATTCAGTTACAGTCTAGTGAATATAATAACAAATCGAGGTTTGAATACCATCAACGAACTTATGCTCGAATATACAATTCAGAAATTGAAACTAAATCAAATTTCATGCTTCAATTATCACATAAATTCATTCTTCAGTTCGTAATCCTCAAGGACAAAGTTGTGTACCTGTTATTCAAAATTAAGAAGAAGAAGAGTCGGTCAGCAACAACAACCACGAGCAGATACCAATCAGTCAGGAACTTAACTCAATGACCACGAAGAGTTTAAAACCAAGTAAACCCCCAGGCAATCAACCACAAGCCACTAAAATGCAATTAAAACTTGATCAGAAGCCACAGAACTTCTTCAGCAATCAACAAACAACCAGCAATCAAAAAATAACCCACATTCACTCGAAATAACCCTAGAACAGCTTCAGCAAACCCAAGACTTATTCGAAATCAGTTCAAACAGACCCAAAATTGCTCGAAATCAAACTAATGAACATCTGAAATTTCAGGAACTAGAAGAATGGAAATCAGCAATTGAATATCAAAATTAACTTGAATTGTCTAATTAAGCAGTACTTTGTTTTTATTTTTGAAGGTTTTCTATTGTTTTTGTTTTGAATTTTGAATTGTAGTTTTCAGATTTGGAAAAAAAAACTGGAGCACGCTGTTGTTGGGGGAAACTCTAAGGCTCCAAACTTTGGAAATTTTCAGGGGTTCAAAAATTGTAAATGAAGGCATTGGGGTTGCCTTTTATAGGCAACAAATGAGGTAAAATGTTCTAGATGGCACTCACATTTTTTCCCTCTTTTAATTTCAGATTTCATCTAATAGACCTTCAATTTTTTGACTTGTTTTTCAAGTTACTGCTTTTAAAAAGCTAAAACTTACACTAAAACCCACTTCTAGAAGTCCCTAGGGTGTTCTTTTACCTATACAATACCTATACTACCCTTATTTTGGTTTTGAAATTACTATTCCTAACAAATCAGCCCTTTCCCATGCCAAAATTACCCCTGAAGACCCCCTGAAACTACTAAAATAACTGATTCTAATCTAATTACCTAAAACTAATTAACCTGTCAATGAATAACTGAAATGAAGAACAGTTAAAACCAAACCTAATTAAACCACCAAAATAGTAATTTATTCAGCCAACATCAAATAGTGTTCAACACACAATTAAACTAAAATCTGAAAAGGAACCAAAAACAAATTATAAAGCTAACCCAATACTACACTACTTATCAGAATTGCCAAAACAACCATTGAGCCGACGTCAAACTAAACGAAAATACAACTTAAACTAATCAATTTGACTGATCAAAATTAAACCAATACCCGACAATTAAACAAACAAAACGAAAATCAAAATTAAACTAGTACGAACCAATTAACTAAACCAACGACAACTAATCCAAAGAATTAAATGACCTAGGTCTAAAATTCAAATCAAACTAGGCTCGAACTTAAACAATTGCATCACAGATGATCAAACACATAGAAAAAGAAAACAAGAAAGAAAGAAATTAAAAAGAGAACTCACCAAATTAAATATTCAACTGAACTAACCTCGAACCTGATTTTTAATTAATGTTGCATGTCTATTTCGTCTGAAATGGACATGTAACACTAAATCAAAATCAGCCGAGCACTTGAACCTCAAAACAGACTGAGCTCCGAAAAATCCTAGATCCAAAAATCACCAAATTCTATACAGATTCGAGAGGTTCTGGGTAGGAATTAGTGATGAGGGAGGGAAGGTGAGTATATGGTGTGATTTTGGCCTGGTTTGGAATAAGTAGCGATTTGACCGAAATTTTTGAATTAATATTCGAGAAAATGGGTTGTGATTAGAGGGGGATGGTTATGAGGGTTGGAAAGAGGAGGGTAAGATGAGTTTGTGGTGAAATTTTAGGGCCATTTGGAGCTCCGCCGCCGGCAGAGGCGATTTCCGGCTGGCGGCGGATGACAGAGGCACGGCGAATAAGGGCGGTCTGATGGTGGCGTTACAAGGCTGAGGTTGTACGAGGAAGAGGGGGTCTAGTCTAGGGTTAATGGAGAATTTCAGACAGTTTTATTATAAAACTAAAATCAATCAGGGCCATTAGATGATAGGAGATGAACGGTCTAGATCTAGTTGGCTGAAACGACGTCATTTCAATATTAGAAGGGCAGGCCGGGTTTTGGGGTGTGGACTGGGCGGAATTGGTCTGGGCTGAAGCAAATTGGAATGGGGTCGTTTGGGCTTAAACCAAATTTGGCCCAATTCAACTAGCCTAATTCCCCTTTTTATTAATTCATTCCTTCATTTGTTTTTCTTTTTATTTATTTGTTTATCATTACTATTTTTTTTGAATTTTCTAATTTTATGTAATATGTAAAAATAAAAGACCCAAATCAAATCTAAAATTATACTAATCAATTTCTAAAATTAACCAATTCCTAATTTAAAAGAAAACTATGCCAAAAAATGTAAAATGTAGAATTTAAAATTGTAAAAGGACTATTTTTGTTACTTTTTCTCTTATTTTAGTAATATTAATTGACTAAAAATATAAAATCGAATTCTAAATGCAAACTTACTATTTTTTGTACTTTTATGAATTATAGCAACTAATAATGCACACAAAATGCAAACAAGACATAAAATCGTGCAATTAATTCCTAAAAATTCAAATAATAAAAGAAAAATTATAATTATGAAGAAACTATAGGAGTAAATTAAGCGTGGAAAAAATCACTTGCTCACAGCTACCCCTCTTTGCTTGAAGATACGAAGGGTATTCGAGCAAAGATAAATGAGCACTATGAAGGATTTTTGCCCGCTCAGCACTCCATGAGAAGCATTTTGAAAACCGTCTGACCGAACCCTGTTTCGGAGGTTGCCTATATATTCTTGGCTATAAAGGAATCAGGTCAGTATAGTTCTGGAAGGTTTGGTAGCTGGAACTACCAAGAGCTGTGATTTCACTGTTGTTGTTGCCGTTACTGCTTGCTGACCTCCTTATTACACCAAAAAGGAAAATCAAAGCTAAACTAGCTATGCCTATCAGCTATGAGTTACAAGATTCCTATCTATAATTCTCTTGAAACTTGATCTTGAGTCTTAGCTGATTTTGCCATGGACTTTGATATGAATCTCGATGCTCAAGTTGTAGGTGTTCACTTCATCATGCAGCACTATGTCAAAAATAGGATCAGCGGAGCTTGTGACTTCAATCGGATTTCTAGCAATCCACACCCTTGCTTGCTTCACATTTGAATTCATTTCTTTTTGTTCTTTTCTTCTTTTCTTAATTCTAGATTGAGATTTAGTCCATTGGTCATCTCACACCTTGTGTCTTGAGGTCGACCTGCTTAAGATACCAAAACAAACAAATGAACGAAATTTACTGCCCCAGCTTTCACTAGGAAACTTTCGTGAGTTAGTTGTGAAATATATCTAAGCGGTCAAATCAGAATTGTGTAGGGAGATCCTCGAGTTTTTTTTTGGGGGATTTGGGAAGAAAAGCTCCTCGATTTTTTGTCGGGATTTGGAAAGAAAAAGTTCCTCGGTTTTTGGCCGGGAGATCCCCGATTTTTTTGCCGGGATTTGGAAAGAAAAAAGCTCCACGGTTTTTTGGCCGAGAGATCCTCGGTTTTTTGGCCGAGATTTGGAAAGAAAAAGCTCCACGGTTTTTTGGTCGGGAGATCCTCGGTTTTTTGGCCAGGATTTGGAAAGAAAAAGCTCCACGGTTTTTTGGGCGGGAGATGCTCGGTGTTTTGGCCGGGATTTGGAAAGAAAAAGCTCCACGATTTTTTGGCCGGGATATCCTCGGTGTTTTGGCCAGGATTTGGAAAGAAAAAAGCTCCACGTTTTTTTGGCTGGGAGATCCTCGATTTTCTGGCCGGGATTTGGAAAGAAAAAATCTCCACGACTTTTTGGCCGGGAGATCCTCGATTTTTGGCTGGGATTTGGAAAGAAAAAGCTCTACGGTTTTTTGGCCGGGAGATCCTCGGTTTTTTGACCGGGATTTGGAAAGAAAAAGCTCCATGGTTTTTTGGCCGGGAGATCCTCGATTTTTTGGCCGGGATTTGGAAAGAAAAAGCTCCATGGTTTTTTGGCCGGGAGATCCTCGATTTTTTGGCCGGGATTTGGAAAGAAAAAGCTCCACGATTTTTTGGCTAGGAGATCCTCGGTTTTTTGCTGGAATTTGGAAAAAAAAAAGCTCTACAGTTTTTTGGCCGGGAGATCCTCGGTTTTTTGGCCTGGATTTGGAAAGAAAAAAGCTCCACGATTTTTTGGCCGGGATTTGGAAAGAAAAAACTCCTATACTACTATGATTTGTTTTTCTTTTGGGATTTTTATTTTCATTTCTTTTCTTCTTCTTCTTCTTCTTCTTCTTTTTATCCTTGTTTTATTCTTCTTTTTATTTTTTATTTTTATTTAGCAAAACGCATGAAAGAATTTCGGAAAAACTTCCTTTTCTGTCGCTTTCCTACAGCAAAGTTGTTTTAGCGCTTGCGCATTTATTTCTTTTTGGGTTGCACCTGCTTCTTGCACGGTTGCTCTAAGTAAGACCTGTTTTCAACAAAGAAAAATTTGTTAGTTTGAAACGGTGATTGGTTTTGCGGCCTTGATCATCCCAATTGCTTGATCCCGGCCCCATTTCTGATGAGAACTTTGATGCTTGTTGGCCTTGAGGGTGAATCTCTTTTCAAACTGACCGGGTTCAACTCTCGGGATTTCATTATGACTCGCTCGTGTGGGCTCTGGCCTTTTCACTTTATTCTTCTCTTGCCTTTGATTTCCTTTATTTTCCAATGTCTTTGCTTCAAGAGCATCAACCACTAGGGTCAGTCGGGGTTGGCCTGGCGCACTCGTTGAGGCTGGATATTTTCTTTGGTTTTTTCCAGCGGAGCCCTATAGAACTGGTCATGTCACCTTCTCTTTGTGATAGTTATGGAATCAAAGTTAAACCGAAAGGGATTCAAAGAAAAGTATGCAAAAGGAAAGCATATGAGTCTAAAGAGAAGCGTCCCTTTCGGGGGAACAAGAAGGACTTATCTGGGGTGCATGCTGGCTTCAAATGGAACATGACATGCTTCTTGGACTGGACGCCCGACCCATCCAAACTTTCCAACTTCTCGTGAACCCGTTGATATGCATTTCCAAACCAGGGAACCTTGCCAGGACTCTTTTCGTGGTGAGATGTCTTCTTTTCGGCCGACAGGGCCCTTTGCGGGTTTTCTCTAATCGACCTCTCTCGTTTCTCTTCTCACTGTCGCCCGCTAGTGCTCGTTGTGAGTTTTCACTAAGCGGACTCTCTCATTTCCAGTTTTCTCTACTCGCCATCGTCTTATGGTGCCCGAAGGTTTTCGCCGAGAAGACTCTCTCATTTTATTTCTCTCGCTTTGAATTGTATCAGATTCCAAAAATGATGTTTTTCACTTTCCTGCTTTTGCCCATTGATCGGAAGGACTTGGACAAGGTCTTTGGGTAAAAAGGATTTTGGGCGGAACTACAACTTTGGAACCGTTTCGGCGGATTCATAGCCGAACCAACATATCATCTTCCCCAGTTTCAATTTTTGGAGTAAATTGGGATTTTTGGTTTGGCGTGACTAAACCTCAGGGAGAGGCTGCCTACGTACCCTTTCGGGATCAAGTCAAACGTAGTTCAGGGAAATATTTTTTTTTTTTGTCTTTTTTGTTTTTGTTTTGTTTTTGTTTTTCTTTTTCTTTTTCTTTTTCTTTTCTTCTTTTTTTTTTTTGTTTTTCTTTTTCTTTTTCTTTTTCTTTTTCTTTTTCTTTTTCTTTTTCTTTTTCTTTCTTTTCCTTTTTGTACTTTCGGGTTCCAAAGAGGGTAGCCAAAGAAACAGAACCGGCTCAAAGGGTTTACGAAGGATTGATAGTGTTTGGGGTAGCGGGAAGGAAAGCCTTCATCATCTTAATTGCACAAAAGCCATCACCCTAGGAGGTCTAGACATAGTACCTTTTTACTGCATCCGCATTGATTGTTGTTTCAGGATCATTTCCTTCAATGTCTCCTAGATACACTGCTCCTTTTGGCAAAATCTTTCGGATTATGTATGGACCTTTCCAATTGGGAGCAAGCTTTCCTTTTGCTTCCTGGTAATGAGGGAGAATGCGTCTGAGCACGAGCTGTCCCACTTTGAAGTTCCTGGGACGTACTTACTTGTTATAGGCGCGGGCCATTCTTTGTTGGTACAACTGCTCGTGGCACACTGCAGCCATCTGTTTTTCATCAATTAGTGACAACTTCTCTAATCGGGTTTTAACCCATTCACTGTCCTCGATTTCTGCTTCAACGATTATACGAAGCGAAGGGATTTCTACTTCTGCAAGTATGACTGCTTCAGTTCCGTAAACCAACAAGTATGGGGTGGCTCCGATTGATGTACGCACTTTGGTGCGATACCCGAGTAATACAAAAGGCAGTGTTTCATGCCATTGCCTGGAGCTTTGAATTCTTAAAATCTTCTTGATGTTCTTATTCGCTGCTTCAACGGCACCATTGGCTTTTGGCCGATAAGAGGTAGATTTTCTATGTGTTATCTTGAATTGTTCACATACCTCTCCCATCAGACGACTATTCAAGTTTGCAGCATTGTCGGTAATGATAGTTGTAGGAATACCAAAGCGACAAAGGAGATTGGAATGCACAAAATCTACCACCGCTTTCTTGGTGACCGACTTGAGAGTGATGGACTCAACCCATTTTGTTAAGTAATCGATTGCAACCAATATGAATCTATGCCCATCTGAAGCTTTCGGCTCGATTGGCCAAATAACATCCATACCCCAGGCAACAAACGGCCAAGGTGCTGACATCGGATGAAGCTCTATTGGAGGTGCATGAATCGAGTCACCGTGCACCTCGCATTGATGGCATTTTCGAACAAAGCTGAAGCAATACTTCTCCATGGTTATCCAATAATATCCCGCTCGCAGAATTTTCTTTGCCAAAACATATCCGTTCATATAAGGTCCGCACACCCCTACGTGCACCTCATGCATAATTCTTCTGGCTTCTTCGGCAGCAATGCATCTTAGCAAGTTGAGGTCCGGGGTCCTTTTATACAAAACATCGCCGCTTAAGAAAAAATCACTCGCATGTCGTCTAATGGTTCTCTTCTGATCTCCAGTGACTTGCTCGGGGTACTCTTGTGTTTTCAGAAATCTTTTGATATCATGATACCAGGGCTGAATGCTGGGTTCCACCTCGACCGCATTACAATAACCATGCCTTTATTTGATTTGAATTTCCAGGGGATCAATATGGGCATTGCCTGGATAAGGCATAATTGAGGCTAAAGTGCCGAGTGCATCATCTAGTTCATTGTGACATCGAGGGATGTACCTGAACTCTATTGACTTGAAGCGTTTAGTGAGATCTTCCACGTGTTGCCGATATGGAATGAGCTTAACGTCTCGAGTCTCCCACTCCCCTTATACTTGCCGGATAATCAAATCGGAGTCCCCCTTGATCAATAAGTCTTCAACTTCCTAATAAATTTCAATATTCATGCCCATGATGCAGGCTTCATATTCAGCTGTGTTGTTTGTGTAGAAGAATCGGAGCCTAGCTGTAGCTGGATAGTGCTGACCATTGGGTGATATCAAGATTGCCTCAATGCCTACACCTCTTGCGTTTACCGCTCCGTCAAAGAACATTTTCCAAGCATGAGTGTCTTCAGAGATAGCTTCTACTAAATTAACTTCTTCATCTAGGAAGTATGTGTTCAATGGTTGATATTCCTCGTCAACCGGGTTTTTTGCTAAATGATCTGCCAACGCCTGGGCTTTCATTGCCGTACGAATGACATAGACTATGTCAAATTCAGTGAGCAGGATTTTCCATTTGGCTAGTCTCCCAGTGGGCATCGATTTCTGGAATATGTACTTCAACGGATCCAACCTGGTTATGAGGTAGGTAGTGTGGGCTTGAAGATAATGTCTCTACTTCTGAGCGACCCACGTCAGAGCACAACATGTTCTCTCCAACAAAGTATACTTGGACTCGTAGGTGGTGAACTTCTTACTCAGATAGTAGATCGCCTGCTCTTTCTTGCCGGTTATATCGTGCTGCCCCAGAACGCAACCAAAAGAATTTTCCAACACTGTCAGATACAAGAAGAGTGGTCGCCCTGGCTCGGGTGGGACCAACACCGGAGGATTTGACAGATATTCCTTGATCTTATCGAAGGCCTCTTGACATTCGGATGTCCATTTGATTGTCGCATCTTTCTTCAAAAGTTTGAATATGGGTTCACACGTGGTAGTCAGATGAGCAATGAACCGACTAATGTAGTTTAACCTGCCCAATAAACTCATCACGTCTTTCTTAGTTTTTGGAGGAGGTAAATCTCGAATAGCTTTTATCTTTGTTGGATCTAACTCGATACCTCTTCTACTGACTATAAAACCCAGGAGCTTGCCTGATGGGAATCTGAAGGCACATTTGGCTGGATTCAGCTTCAAATCATACTTGTGCATCCGTTCAAAGAACTTTCTCAAATCTCGAACGTGGTCACTCTGAGTTCGGGACTTGATGATTACGTCATCCGCATACACCTCTATCTCTCTATGCATCAAGTCATGGAAAATGGCAGTTATGGCTCTCATATAGGTTGCCCCGGTATTTTTCAGCCCAAATGGCATGACCCGATAGCAGTAGGTACCCCAAGGTGTAGTAAAAGCTGTCTTCTCGGCATCTTCTTCATCCATCAACACCTGGTGATATCCTGCATAACAATCCACGAAGGAATGTATTTCATGTTTGGCGCAGTTATCAACAAGGATGTGGATGTTGGGCAGTAGAAAATTATCTTTGGGACTCGCCCTATTCAAATCTCTGTAGTCCACACACACCCAGGTCTTCCTATTTTTCTTTGGCACAGGAACCACATTGGCTAACCATGTAGTATATCGAACCACCCGGATTACCCCTACTTTTAGCTGTTTTGTGATTTCTTCTTTGATCTTATCACTGATATCGGTTTTAAACTTTCTTTGCTTTTGTTGCACTGGAGGACAATCGGGGTAAATTGCCAGTTTGTGGACCACTAGATCCACACTCAGTCCTGGCATATCATCATACGACCAAGAAAACACATCTTTAAACTCAAACAAGAGTAGGATTATTGCATCTCGAGTTTTCTCATCTATGTGAAAGCTTATTTTGCTTTCCCTTATTTCTTCGGCAATTCCCAAATTAACCGGTTCAGTGTAATTTAGATTTGGCTTAGATTTGTTCTCAAATTGTTCCAATTCTCGGTCTATTTCCCTAAAAGCCTCATCTTCATCATATTCCGGTTCTTAATTCATTATTTCACAATTAGACAGCATGTTTGAGTCTGGGTATGAAGTCCGCAAGCATGTCATGTTATTTAAAGCCGCATTATTATAACTGAAAAAAAAAAGATAAAAGGGAAAAAGAACAAAAATCAGAAAGACTAAAAAGAAAATGGATGATGAACTATTGATTTCATTTCTTGGAATTTTTGGGAAGATAACAGGTTTTACATTCATGAATTCAAAAGACAAGAAACTAAAAGAGACATTCGAGTTACACCCTGAGACAACTCGAGAAGCAGAAAAGGTGACAAGGCTAGTCTACCAGGACTCCCGCCTGACGGGAAAGGCGTAGCCTTTCAATTTTGGAGTTTGGCGTCTGTTCCCATGTAGAGCACCTCAGCGGTGCTAGTCCCTTACCCTGGCTGGACCATGTTGGTTTCATAAAGCATTTGCCTCATAGCTCCACAGATATCTTCTATTTCATCAGTCGTGAACACCTCATCATCCTCTTCTGTGCCATACTTAGGCTTGACAAAGGTCTCATACAGATGTGACAATCGTTGCGGCAGAACCCATCCATCTTTCTTTCTTTTGTCGGCCCATTTCTCATCATCTGGGGTAGGGTGGAAGCCTATCCCGAAATACATTTTTGCTGTGGGTAGCGTTACCGGTTCGGCTATTCCTTACAAAGCTTTTCCCAACCCTTTTCCTGGTTTGAAACCATGTCTAATCATTTACTTGGCTACCATGATCGAAGCATTGGATAAGAAAGGCTGGGGGCATGGATGTCCTTCCTTATACTGATCAGCTACCACAATTTCAAAGGCTTGATAGACAATATGTTGACTTCCCTCCCTCGCCTCCAGGCATGGGATAGATGGGTCACGATATATGGACTGCTCACCTTCCTCGTGGACCACGATCTCCTGATCTTCATGCTTAAATTTCACCATCTGGTAGAGGGTTGAGGGTACAGCTCCTGCAACATGGATCCAAGGCCTTCCCATAAGAAAATTGTAAGATGTATCCATGTCTAACACTTGGAAGGTCACCTCGAAATCCACTGGGCCTATGTTCAGTATCAAATCAATTTCGCTGATGGTATCTCTTTTAACACCATCGAAGGCTCACACGCAAACATTATTTGGACGAATCCTTCCTGTCCCTATTTCCATTCCTTGCAAAGTGGAGAGTGGGCATATGTCAACCCCCGAGCCTCCGTCCACCATGACCCGCTTAACGTAGTAACCTTCACATTTGACACTTGCTCAGAGTTTTCGTAAGGATCTTCTAATGTTCAGCAGATTTGGTCACTAGTGATAGCAGTGACACTTGCTCAGGACACTTCCTCAATTGATCTACTATTTCATAGTTTGGCATTTTCATTTTTTGATAGAATGTCTTTTCTTCTTCAACGCTCACCGGCTTCTTAGATGGAAAACGCTTTCGTGTGGCACTGTTTACCTCTTGTATATTTGAATATTTTTCAATAGGGACTGTTCCTGGCAGTTCTCCCGAAATTTCCTTGCCTTTCTATGTGACCACTGTTTGTTGGTAGTTCCACGGCACTGCAGAAGGATCGGTCATGGGCTTCTATGGTGTGCGTCCAATAACCACTGGCTCACTTAGCCGAGGCAGTTTAATTGTCCCTCGCACCACATAGGCCCCTTTCGGCACATACATCTGTGTCCCCTTCTTCACTTCATACTTCCTCGGAGTGCTCACAACTAGTGGTTTCTCTTGGCGACCTCGCGGAACATAAAGAACCCCATGTTTGGGAGGCACCGACTCTGCTTTTGTCTTAGTTTTCTCCTCATGCTCAATTTTGATAGTTTTATCCTTCTTCCCTCTTTTTCCTGCTTCGGGGCTACTTTGGGCTTCCTTTCGGCATTGGCAATAGCAATTATGGCTTTCAGGGCCAGATCAAAGTCCCGGTCTTCACAAATTATACCGATTACCGGCCTGTTGTTCTGAGCGGGCAAAGGATTATTGGTGACATTCGGGGCTTCTTCATCCCTCAACACTATTTTCCCTTGTTCAATAAAATCTTCCATAGCTTTTTTCAATGTCCAGCAGTTGTCAGTACTGTGCCATTCAACCCCTGAATGATAGGCACAATGAACACCTCGTTGATAGGCTGGAGATTCCGGATTCGGCCTGTTTTGAGGAATAGGCTGTAATAGGTTCATCTGGACTAGCTTCGGGAACAAATTGGAATATGGTTCACCAATCAGGGTAAAATTTTGTCGCCTAGGTGGTTCCCGAGGGTGGAAATTATTTTGTGGTGGCCGGGGGTTATATTGGTTTTGGTAAGGTGGCTGGTTTCTTTGGAATGGAGGTGGGTTTCGGTTAGCTTGTGGTTGCGGGCGGCCGAAAGGTTGAGCATTCATTACCGCATAAGGTGGAAGAGCATAAGTCATATCTTTGTGAGGGTAATAGTGCTGAGGGGCTTTTTCTGAGAACACCGGTCTAGGAGCCCAGTACCTTCTTCCGCCTGATGCAGCCATCAGTGTTTCTTCTTTCTTTTTGCCCTTAGCCATTCCCCCAGACCCGCCTTGGATGGCCTGGGAGGTTGCTCTTATGGCCGATTTGCTCAAGATTCTGCCCGTTTTTAGCCCATTCTCTACCATCTCTCCAATTTTTATTGCCTCTGCAAAAGGCTTAACCATAGCAGACATCATGTTTTGAAAATAATCTGTTTCCTGAGCTTGTAGGAAGACAGTGACCATCTCAACCTCATCCATTAGAGGCTTCCCCCTTGACGCATGTTCACACCATTTGATTGCATATTCGCAAAAACTCTCTGAGGGCTTTTTCTTTAGGTTTGCCAAGGAGTTCCTGTCTGGCGCAATGTCTATATTGTACTGAAATTATCGGACAAAATCTAGAGCAATGTCATCCCACATATGCCATTGATATATGTTATGATCCATGTACCACTCCGACGCTATGCCCACTAAGCTTTCTCCAAAGTAATCCATCAATAACTCTTCTTTTCCACCAACCCCGCACAACTGATTACAATACTTTTTGAGGTGATCAATGGGATCGCCATGTCCATCATACTTTTCGAACTTTGGCATTTTAAATCCCATAGGCAGGTTCATGTGAGGGAACATGCACAGATCATTGTAAGAAACACTCTTCTGCCCACTTAAACCCTGCATATTTTTCAGACTCTGCTCTAAACTCCTCATTATTTTTGTCATTTCATCATGCTCCGGAGCTTTAGGGGTTTTGTCCTGCCCCAGTGTGAGCTCATATGGCGGCCGGGAGTATGTATATTGAGGATAGTGAGGAGGGTCAGCCTAAAAAACTGGATTCTGAAATGTGAAGACCGAAGAGTCAAAAGCATGTTTTGGTAGTGATGGTTGGGTGGTTGCAGATGATGGTAGAGCTGTAAAGCTGTTGGGAAAAATCCCAGATGGGAACACTTGGGGATGATCCTCAGAGGGTGTTCCGAAAAAGTTAGCAGTCATGGTAGGTTGGCTCAGAAGAATATTTGGGTGGCTGATGGGGATAGCGATAACCCCTCCAGATCTAGGGAACAACTCCAGGAATCCGGGGATAGTGCATGGGGGTTCCTTCCCGTTGTTCCAAGCATCCCACATTTCCATCAAGCGCAAGCGCAGGATCCGATTTTCTTCAGTTGTATAGGATTCAGAGGTCGGGATCCCAGAGATTGGGTTATCTTCAGGTATGGGGATTGCAGGCAGGGCCATTTTAGATGACATCTCTGTTTTTCCTTTGGATCTGGTGAAGTATCGATGCGAGGCCAGTTTACCACAAACCAACCACTATTTCTAAAAAGCTCACCTGGAATGACAGCAACAACGGTTAGTACGAAACATATAACAGATAGATAACCACACATTAGAGTGTGATGCACCTATACAATTAAATGAATATCTACATGTTTACTTCGGCTGCATGCGTCATCCCGGCGTTTCTCTTGTTCGTTTTCTTTCTTTCTCTTTTTGTTTTGTTTTCTCTCATTTTTCTTTTTCTTCTTTTCCATTTTCTGCTTTTTCTTTTCTTTGGCTATGGTTTTTCACTTTCTTCCTTTGTGTTTCTTTTCTCTCTTGTTTTTTTTTTCTTTTATTTATTTCCCTCGTATTTCTCTTTTTCTTAGGATTACAGTCGAATACGTATCATGGCCCCGCATGAATCAAACCAAGCGTAGTTCTTGCAAATAAATGCAAAAGTAAGAAAATAATTTTTGGGAATTTTCAATTTTTCATTAATACAACTACGGTTACAAAAGCTACTAGACTATTTATTTTTCATTTCTTGAAAAGGAAATTACAAAATCAGACTCACAAGAAAAAATATGTACTCGATTAACTAAGAATACATCAATGCTTCAAACCCTGGGGCCCGCAGAGCATCATTCGGTATCGCTGCGGGCCGCGTGCGAGACCCCTTTGCAACTGATCTAATTCATTCATGACCTGGCGAACAAATATCATCACTGAGGCAAAGGACGTGGTACGACCCATTCGCTCGCCGGCCTGACACTTCATGACAATATAATGGGCAATATTTCTGATCATTTCCCTGATTCGGCCCTTTTTTGGAGGAGGCGACTTATTTGTTGTGTACGAGCCTCTAGTACCTGAGAGTCCTGGAAATGCAGGTCTTGTAGAAATTTAATTTCCCTTTCCCTCTTTGCTATTAACCCATAGCATTGGTTCATCTCGGCTTGGAATTCTTTATCCCGCTGAGCTGTCTTTTCTTCCATAGTATTCATTTTTCTCTTCATTTTGGCGATGGTCCCCTCGTAGTTTCTCCTCATTTGTTGCATAAATTGGGCTCATTCTTCAGTCTTTTTAGCCCACTGCGCCCAGAGTCTTGCCATGTTTCCATCGGATTTTTCTAGTTATTCTTGGCAATCCGAAATTTGTTTCTTTAACCCTTTGATCAACCTTTCATCAGATAGACTTCTTTCTTGGTTCCGGGCATCTATTTTCATTTGTTTAATTTGGGCTTTGAGTGCTTCGTTCTCCTAAGCTAATTTCTTTTTATCACCCTCGTCAGCTGCAGCCTGTACACTTTTGTCAAATTGGAGGTCCCGGACCTGTTGCTCCAACTGTCCTATTCTAGTTCGATACTCCTTCTCATTTGCTTGCCAATCCCACTGAACCTGGACCCCATCGGTAAATTGCTGCACGTGCGGTCTTTTAGCGGATCTCTCTGGGATTTGAAATCTTTTGCCAAACCACTTCAGATACTTGGGATCTACCTCGCCTTTAGCTTAGTCCTATATTATGGTTTTCGGCTCGAGGAACCGGCACTCATTCTATAGCTTTCAGATTCTGCCTTCAGGAAATGCAGCATTCGGGCCTAACTCAATGACTTGCTCACTCAGGTCTTCGTCATTGTGCACTGTCTGGAATCTTCCAAGTTGTCGCAAAACCCGGTAAGGAGCGTAAGGCTGTATGCTTCAGATACCCATCAAAAGAATATAGGGGACCTCTGCTGATGTGTATACAACTTCAGTAGCAGGAACCCAACCATAAGCCCATTCGACTTTATCTGCGGTCAGAGATCTTAAGCATGACGACCAAGCCTCAGTACCCTCAGGGAACGCAATACCCATCACCCGGGTCCCAAATTCTGCAATACAACTCAACCCAATTAAATCGTAGTTCATATAGCCGGTGCAGTGACAGAGGTGTTCCTGCATCCATAACTGTAAGAGCAAATTGCAACCTTGAAAGAATTTCACGCCTTCGCAACATTTGGTCAAAGCTCGATATATTTCTGCTACAATCGGGGGAACCACTGTGCTAGTAGGTTTTTTCATGGCAACATCTAGCATCCCTACCAGGCCGAGGTCTATGTGACCATCTTTTCTCGGACAAACCGCCATTCCCAGTAAGGCTACCATAAAGGCTAATCCCCGTCGAGCTTCCCATTTGTCTTTATTTCTGGCATGTGTCAAGCCGGTGTTGGGCTCCTCGAAACCTTTTGGGTTGCCATACCGATGTTATAGGAAGTGCAATGTACAACACACTTCTGGCAGATGTGGGTCTTGAATATCCCGGCTAATGCTCAACAGATCCAAAAACTTATGAAGGGTTACCGGTCGTGGGGCCAATGGGTATCTCCCTCGAAGGTTCCCGTTGAGACCCGCGTATCCCGCAATCTCCTCTAATGTAGGGGTGAGTCCAAAATCTGAAAATTGGAATACGTTACGGATCGGGTCCCAAAATGATATTAGTGCCTCAATGATATCTTTCCTCGGTTTGACGTTCAGTAGATCAACTAGACCGCCCAAAATTTTGACCACGGTATCTCTGCTTCCTTTTCCTAGATCATGCCACCACATATGAAGTTTCAAGGGGATCTCACTCAGGATTGAGAAGGTTTCGATGTTACTTGAAGTCATCCTGCACGTTTATTTAAAAAGGGAATTTTAATGACTTATTTTGAAGACTGGCTATTTTGCAAAATTCTCTATTTAACAAGACAAGGATTTGGTTTTGCGAATACTGCCTTTCAGCGCTTCTGGGAAGAAGATGTTAAGGTTGTGCTCGCAAACCGTTTAAAAATGACTCAGGGTGGTTGTTCTTGCAAAAATAGCCTTCCGGCGTCTTTTTGGGGACATTCGGCTTATTTTAACAAGAATGGCATCACCCGACTTTATTTATGACAAAAAATAAAACTTTGACATTTTTTCGGCTATTTTTGCAAAAGGGAGGTTGGACCCGATGAGGGTTGCCTACGTATCTCACATCCGATGAGAATCAAAACAGCATAGTTCGGGCAACTTCGCCAAAATCAACACTATTTTGAAACAACAAATTTCTTTCTATTTTTTCAAATATTTTTTCTCTTTTTCTTTGTTGTTTTCATTTTTCAAAAATCCGACAGCATTTCGGTACAATTTGGGCATTGGGTTTTTTTTTTAAACAAATGGCCACCCTCACTTAGTCCTAACACTGCTTATTTTCTCAAGTTTCACTCATTTAGACAAGCCGGTCAACATGAAAAGCCGAGCAAATAAATGCGCAGGTAGCACGTAAGATGCATCAGGATGGTTAATTCATTTCAGGTCAGCTGTCCTAGACGGACCCAATCCCTATGTTGAGTCTCCTAAGTCAAATGCACATGATGCAAACAAACGTCCTACAGGGATCCGGCATGAGGTTTTGTTCTTCTAGGTTTAAACCCTAAGTTTATTGGTCTAGACCTGGCTTACCCGAGCAGACAACTCGAGCCGAGGGGGAGGCAGCGTACCGGGGATACAGAAGCTCCGCCGGCTCAGCAACTTATCCAACCTCGTTCTAAATTGGGAACGACTCTAAACAAAAGAGAAGTTATACGAAGTGCACCCTTCTCCATAATGTAGAAGACTCAGAAAGAGGAAGGGATTCGCGACAGTTTATATATACAGTTCAAACAAATATCAAAGCGGTAAAGCATTTAGCACATATATCATGGAACATGTAGAAAAATCAGATAAAGCCAAATATAACAATTGTATTAAGCTCGAATTCTTGAACCCTGAACCAGAGATTCTGGGTTCTTGTCCCCAGCAGAGTCGCCAGAGCTATCACACCTCATTTTTTACACACCTACCCCGAAGGATAAATGTATAAAGGAGTTTTTCCATTTAAAGTGACATTATTCGAAATGGGATTATTTATTCATTTCAGAGTCGCCACTTGGGATAGGATTGGCTTTTGGTGTCCCAAGTCACCGGTTTAACTTAAATCCCAAATCAAAGAAAATTGTCGACTTCCCAATTGGAGTCTGCGAAAAAAAAATTCTGTGTAAGGAATTCTGTTGACCCGAGGGAAGGTGTTAGGCACCCCCGAGTCCTGTGGTTCTAGCACGGTCGCTTAAATAATTACAAATGGCTAAAATCTGATTTTTATACATGTTCCAACCTATATTGCAATTTTAGAATGATCTACCGCTTTTAGTCAATTATTAAGAAAGTGAACGCCATTTAAGAACATATTTTTGGATCACGTCACATGAAATGCACCCGGATCCTTGACACATTCTTATTCAACGTTTTGCGATTTGGATTTGGGCCGCATGAAATGCACACCCGTATTTAAGAAGGTAAGATTATTAAAAACGCGCCTAAAGTGGCTAGCGTGTGATTATCTTTGGAGAAGGCCGTGAAATTTGCTAAACGGCCCATCCCGAAATCTAAGTATTTTAATTCGAGCATTTATTGAGGGCCCCACAAAATATGTTTTGATCGGTGAGGCTCGTATCATTTTTATTTTAAGGTCAATCCTAAAATCAACTATGATTTTCTGCATATTTTATTTGTCTCTAAAAAACAAAATAAAATGTCCTAATTAATTTGTTACTAGATTGAAGTAGACTAAATGGTAACTCTGTATCAAGCCAAACATTGGGCTCCAAAACAAGCCCATTAGTGAAAAATTGCATTCAAACCTATGCCAAACTGGCCAGCCACAAATCTCGGCCCAGGTCCAAACGTGAAAGAAATTAAAATTGGACCTAGGCCTACGTATCCGGTGGCCTGCAGCCCAATTGTCCTAGGAATTGGCTGTTATATACATGACTCTTTAAACTCAATAGAACCACAATTTACTTACACAAAGGTTTTCCGGATTTATTCAAACTACTATAAATGTTGTTCCAACAATTGGTGATTAAGGAGTAGCAATATTCACATTTGAATTGAGGAAACAATGCTCCCTCAAATTCTATCTGGACTGAATGAAATCAGTCCAATTGATGACGCCTAATTCAATTCAAGTAAACTAATGATTTGAACCATTAGCCTAGAGTTATTAACACTTACATATAAACGCAGATATGAATTGCTGCAACACAACACAGGTTCAATTTGAAATTAAACTAGATTTCAAAATCAAGCGCAAATCCAAATGTTTCTGATTCTTCTAGACTAAACAGGTACTAATGGCTACAAATTTCCTCACATTTCCAGGAACACGTCTAATTATCTTAACAGTCCAAATCATTCAGTTACAGTCCAATGAATATAATAACAAATCGAGGTTTGAATATCATCAACGAACTTATGCTCGAATACACAATTCAGAAATTGAAACTAAATCAAATTTCATGCTTCTATTGTCACATAAATTCATTCTTTAGTTCGTAACCCTCAAGGACAAAGCTGTGTACCTGTTATTCGAAATTAAGAAGAAGCAGAGTCAGTCAGCAACAACAACCACGAGTATATACCAATCAGCCAGGAACTTAACTCAATGACCACGAAGAGTTTAAAACCAAGTAAACCCCCAGGCAATCAACCACAAGCCACTAAAATGCAATTAAAACTTGATCAGAAGCCACAGAACTTCTTCAGCAATCAATAAACAACCAGCAACCAAAAAATAACCCACATTCACTCGAAATAACCCCAGAACAGATTCAGCAAACCCAAGACTTATTCGAAATCAGTTCAAACAGACCCAAAATTGCTCGAAATCAAACTAATGGACATCTGAAATTTTAGGAACTAGAAGAATGGAAATCAGCAATTAAAAATCAAAATTAACTTGAATTGTCTAATGGAGCAGTACTTTGTTTTTATTTTTGAAGGTTTTCTATTGTTTTTGTTTTGAATTTTGAATTGTAGTTTTCAGATCTGGAAAAAAAAAACTGGAGCACGCTGTTGTTGGGGGAAACTCTAAGGCTCCAAACTTTGGGAATTTTCAGGGGTTCAAAAATTGTAAATGAAGGCACTGGGGTTGCATTTTATAGGCAACAAATGAGGTAGAATGTTCTAGATGGCACTCACATTTTTTCCTCTTTTAATTTCAGATTTCATCTATTCGACCTTCAATTTTTGACTTGTTTTCCAAGTTACTGCTTTTAAAAAGCTGAAACTTACACTAAAACCCCCTCCTAGAAGGCCCTAGGGTGTTCTTTTACCTATACAATACCTATACTACCCTTATTTTGGTTTTGAAATTACTATTCCTAACAAATTAGCCATTTTCTATGCCCAAATTACCCCTGAAGATCCCCTGAAACTACTAAACTAACTAATTCTAATCTAATTACCTAAAACTAATTAACCTGTCAATGAATAACTGAAATGAAAAACAGTTAAAACCAAACCTAATTAAACCACCAAAATAGTAATTCAATCAGCCAAAATCAAATAGTGTTCAACACACAATTAAACTAAAATTTGAAAAGGAACCAAAACCAAATTATAAAGCTAACCCAATACTACACTACTTATCAGAATTGCCAAAACAACCATTGAGCCGACGTCAAACTAAACGAAAATACAACTTAAACTAATCAATTTGACTGATCAAAATTAAACCAATACCCGAAAATTAAACAAACAAAATAAAAATCAAAATTAAACTAATACGAACCAATTAACTAAACCAATGACAACTAATCCAAAGAATTAAATGACCTAGGTCTAAAATTCAAATCAAACTGGGCTCGAACTTAAACAATTGCATCACAGATGCTCAAACACATAGAAAAAGAAAACAATAAAGAAAGAAATTAAAAAGAGAACTCACCAAATTAAATCTTCAACTGACCTAACCTCGAACCTGATTTTTAATTAATGTTGCATGTCTATTTCGTCTGAAATGGACATATAACACTAAATCAAAATCAGTCGAGCACCTGAACCTCAAAACAGACTGAGCTTCTAAAAACCCTAGATCCAAAAATCACCAAATTCTATATAGATTCGAGAGGTTCTGGGTAGGGATTAGTGATGAGGGAGGGAAGGTGATTATATGGTGTGATTTTGGCCGGGTTTGGAATAAGTAGCGATTTGACCGAAATTTTCGAATTAATATTCGAGAAGATGGGTTGTGATTCGAGGGGGAATGGTTATGGGGGTTGGAAAGAGGAGGGGAAGATAAGTTTGTGGTGAAATTTTGGGGCCATTTGGAGCTCCTCCGACGGCGGAGGCGATTTCCGGCCGGCTGCGGACGACGGAGGCACGGCGGAGAAGGGCGATCTGATGGTGGCGTTACAAGGCTAGGGTTGTACGAGGAAGAGGGGGTCTGGTCTAGGGTTAATAGAGAATTTCAGATATTTTTATTATAAAGCCAAAATCAATCGGGGCCGTTAGATGATGGGAAATGAACGGTCTAGATCTAGTTCACTGAAACGACGTCGTTTCAATAATAGAGGGGCAGGCGGGGTTTTGGGATGTGGACTAGGCGGAATTGGTCTGAGCTGAAGCAAATTGGAATGGGGTCGTTTGGGCTTAAACCAAATTTGGCCCAATTCAACAAGCCTAATTCCCTTTTTTATTAATTCATTCCTTCATTTGTTTTCCTTTTTATTTATTTGTTTATCATTACTATTTTTTTTGAATTTTCTAATTTTATGTAATATGTAAAAATAAAAGGCCCAAATCAAATCTAAAACTATACTAATTGATTTCCAAAATTAACCAATTCCTAATTTAAAAGAAAACTAAGCCAAAAAATGTAAAATATAAAATTTAAAATTGTAAAAGGACTATTTTTGTTATTTTTATATTATTTTAGTAATATTAATTGACTAAAAATATAAAATCAAAATCTAAATGCAAACGTACTATTTTTTGTACTTTTTATGAATTATAACAACTAACAATGCACACAAAAATGCAAACAAGACATAAAATCATGCAATTAATTTCTAAAAATTCAAATAATAAAAGAAAAATTCTAATATTTTGAAGAAACTATAGGAGTAAATTAAGCATGGAAAAAATTACGTGCTCACACTCATCTCACAATTAAAGTGCTTTAAGAGGTAAAAGGATCAAAGATATCAATTAAGAACAAAAAGGATATAGGCTTGTAATGTGGGTGCCAAACAAAAGTCTATATGCTCAAAAGGGTTAACTAGGGATAGATTTTATTTGTGATAAGCAATTAAGTTCAAAAAGATCAAAGAAGGCCTAAAATCATTTTTCAAACCAAGCATCACTTCAAATTTCGCTTCAACTCACATACCGGGCAAGTTCTAGACGCAAGTACAATACATAGACTATACAAAAAAAACTCACCACACATGGCACATGACTCACTAAGGGACAATTCCATTCCTACTCTCAATCAAATGCAAGAATTCACGGAGTCACGAGATATTAAGCATTAACCACAAAGTGAACATAAGTCAAGAAAACGAGACATAGGCATCATAAGACATGCTATCCAACTAAGCAAGGCATTATCAATAATTTCAAATTATAGGGAAGATATTACACATGCCAAAGCCTAAATATGCTACTATCAAAAAAGCCAAGGGTGCCTAGGTTCATCATTCTTCCTCCATTTATTCCCTAAATCCTAATCTACTCTAAAATATAAAAAAAAATACTACTACCCGGTTCAAACTACATCCCATGAAAAAGAACCGATGCACAAAGAAAAACCACGGGGGATTATTACTACCTAAAGAAAGCTAAAAGACGTATTTTTATGTTTTTTTTTTGTTTAGACTTTAATCCCTTAAGAAAACTGTCTAGGAGATCCATCGTCAGGAAAGTCCCAATTTTTTTTCATTTTTCTAAAAAAAAAAATATTCAATTAAACTAACACAACTAAAATAGCATAGAAAGTCACTCAGACAATCTCCTCACCCCACACTTAAAATTATACAATGTCCTCAATGCACACTATAAATAATAAAAGGGTAAAAGAGACTCCCTGATAGGCCAAAGGCCGAAGAATTAGCAGCTCACGAGATACTCAGACTTCTCCCACGTATGATCCCTTGTGCGGGTACCTCACACTCAGTTTCAAACACATGCTCGCTTTTGCACATGCCTAATGGCTTTGACTCCATGATCCTACTCCTACAAAACACAAAAATAATACTACAATATAATAAAAATAAATTAAATAAACAAAAATAAAAGAAAGCAGTAAAGCTGGGTTGCCTCCCAACAAACGCCTAATTTAATGTCGCGGCACGACGTGAACCACTTTTTCCTCCACCTCGAACTTATGAATTGTACCCCTAACATGGCATCCAATCTGCGGCTATGCTCCAGTGGTGGGGCTACAATGATAACCAGGCCAAGTAATAATTTTTTCACTCTGCACTTCTTGGCCTTTAGATGAGGAATGTAATTTTTACTTTTTGGCACAACAAATTCAAGAATATAGGCGCTCTCATCCTCACTCTTTGACCCCTTCATTGGCTCATATGGCTCTATTACTATCTTACTATCTAAACACAATGTGGAAAAATTATTGGAATAAGGTCTAACGCGCTCTAACTCATGAATTTTACTACTATTTGCATCCTCATATTTACATACACTCAAGTCTCCCAAAGTAATGTTATCTACTCCCTCACATGACTCTAGAGCGCTCTTCTCAATATTGGCATCCTCAAGAAGAACAGGGTCTAGTGATTGGTATTCTCATTTTAGCTCCTCAATTTGGTCAAGAAAATTTCTTTCAGCTTCACACAACTCATTATTAAATTTTTAGGCGTTACACGCATCAACCTTTGCACTCATATCTACATCTAAGTTATGTGCAGCTAAGCTAAAATTATCAATTTTATGTACAAGTTCCTCTCTCTACTTAGACCTATCATCTACCAACGTTGTTAGAAGACAGTGTCATTTCTCATATTTCCTTAATCGTGAATATTCTTCCCAATACCAACCCTTACTCCCATATTCAAATTCAGACCTCCCGGAGTTCAGGTCATGACAAGCCCAAAAAAAGGGGCTATAAAAGTCTTCCATCAACCAAGCGTCTTCATCAATAACCTTACCTCCAAATATTTCATCTCCAGATGTCATGCTGAAAGAACTAGAAACACACAAAGAGAAAAGTAAACTAGTTATAGATTAAAAAAAAGTATTTACAAAGAGAGAAGAAAAAAAAACTTGTAAAGATAAACGTAAAAGTCTAATTTAGAAAAATATTTAATTTCTAAGTCCCCGACAACGGCTCCAAAAACTTGTTGCGGCCAAACGCACACGCAAGCGCACGCGGTCTCAAGTAATAAAGTGACTAAAAGTCGGATGCCGATCCCATGAGGACTTGTGATTAACAATTAACTAAATTAGACTATCCTAATTATCTATACAAGAATTAAACCTAGAAATATTTGATTCTAAACTAATTAAATAAATAAAAACAAATAATGAACTTTTAACAAAGAGAAAGAGCAGATTTTGATGATATCAGTGTAATGAAAACGATCTAGGGTTATGGGCTGTTAAACAATTATATTGTATTATTCAATTGAATTGACTAACTAATTTATCTAGTTTATTAGTTGACAGGGCTAATATTGCTCATAAGAATCTGTCGAGTCCTTGTTCGCCTATTCAAGCCAACTTAACGCCTATATGTTTATGGAATTAGAATCAACAAGAATCCATTTATAGTTCCTGTAAATCAACCAAGCAAGGCAATTAGGTATATGTTTGTCCTAACCGCGAATTCGTTCCCCGAGGCCCAGGTTCAAGAACTTGCTCTACTCAATCCTATATGCAATCTAGAATTTCCACTTTCGAGTTCAACTCTAGATTCGTAGATAGTATTCAATTGGTGATCAAGCAATCAAATAATTAAGTGCGGGATTGAATAAATAAACCAATATGATAAACTAAGAAATCGAAATCGATATCCAACTAACAATAGTCATGAAAGAACCACAACCCTAGAACATAACCCGGCCTCCACGGCGGCTCTGTGCCCTTCCTTGGTCAAAAATTGCTCTCCAAAATGTCCTCCTATGTATATATACCAAGTAGGGTTGAGCCCAAACAATTATACCTTCTCTAATGTGAAAAAGTACACTTTTCCTAGGCTTAACTAGCGCTGTCGCGCATCTGGGCACGCTAGTTGGACAACTTTCTGTCCCGGGCGCGCTAGTCGGTCGCGCTATTATGAATTTTTCACCCTGTTCCGTTCCGAATTTGGAAACACATAAAACATGAAAGTTGTATCCCTTTGAGTTAAATTTCCAACCATATATTGTGGAGCCAAAATAGAGTTCTGAGCAAAAAGTTATGTCTATTTTACTAGACAGTACACAATCTGCCTACTGGAGTTTTCGTTCGCTCTAACCATCATCTGTTGACTCCTAAACACGATTCCGGATTAATTCCTTGAATTTTTACTCAAAATTTAAAGCTCCAAATCACTTGAATTCATTCCATAACATGTATATAGCTCGAAATCACTCCTACAAGGCATAAAGCACACCATTAGTGCAAAATACTAGCGATTAAAGCTCAAACTCAATTTAAGTGCAGTAAATTAGAGTGTAATAAGCGACAAAATACGCAATTATAGCCTATCATCACTTATTATTAAGGCAGAATAGCCTAAATGACACATATATTTGTGCCACTTTGTCATGCCGGTCCTCATACTTAATAATTTGCCAATTGAACACTTACACTCTTTCGAACCGTGTATAATAAACGCTTATGACAGAAGGTTGTCAGTACGTGTAATACAATCTCCTCCACGTTGGAGGCCATATCAAAAAATAACAATATATAAATAACGTGTCACATGGTAGATTAAAAATAAAAATAAAACTCAAACATAAAAATCATCTATTCCGATAGATGCTTTTCTCGTTTCCTCTTATCCTTACCCCATTGTCTTCTTATTTTATGTTTCTACTATCATATGGGTTTTAGATCCGGAACTTTCACCGATAATGACTCTTATATTGTATTGTACCTCGTCGATTGGGAGGTCGGTCACTTCATGTCAGGTGGTGGAGAGGCCAACATCGGCGAGAGTTAGGGTTTTGGAACTGGAGGCAGCAAAGGAGGCCTTGAGGTTTTTTAGGGTTTGGAGGATGATGAAATGATGTTTTAGCTTAGATTTGAAAGGATGGGCGTTGGAATCGGTATCGGAGTCCTGAGCTGATCGCCGACGTTTCTTCTTGTCCACGATTAATGATAGAGATTACGACGGCGTTAGTGGATAAGTGGAGTTGAAAGAAATGGGAAAGATGTAGGTTTTTTGGGTCATGACAGGTCTTACCCGGTGCAAACAATGATTTGCATTTGCACGCGGTAATTAAATCAAGGAAAACAAGAATCTTTTGTTTTTTGCTTGGGAAAGAAGAAGAAGCGTATACGAAAAACAAGAAAATAGAAAAGGGAGGGGGAGGGGGGGAAGAAGTTAACAGGAAAAAGAAAAATAGGGTCGGGGTGGTGGAAATTTTGTTTTTTGCCTTTTGCTTTCTTACATATTTTATTTTATCCAACATCGGCGAGAGTTGGGGTTTTGGAACTGGAGGCGGCAAAGGAAGCCTTAAGTTTTTTTAGGGTTTGGAGGATGATGGAATCGGGTTTAAGCTTAGATTTGAAAGGGAGGGCGTCGAAATCAGAGTCGGAGTCGTGAGCTGCTCGCCGACGTTTCTTCTTGTCAACCAATAATTATAGCGATTATGTGATGTTAGTGGATAAGTGGAGTTGAAAGGAGCAGGAAAGATGTAGGTCTTTTCTGGCTCATAGACAGGTCTTACTCGGAACAAACAATGATTTGCGTTTGCATTTGCAGGCGGTAATTAAATCAAGAAAACCAAGAATCTTTTGTTTTTTGCTTGGGAAGAAAAAGAAGCTTATAGGGCAAACAAGGAAACAAAAAAGGGAAGGGTGGGGGAAGAAGCTAACAAGAAAAAGAAAAAAGGGGTGGGGGTGCGGGAATTTTGTTTTTTTGCTTTTTTCTTTTTTACATATTTTATTTTATTTTTCATTCTTATTTTAATTATTTTTTATTCAAAATGTCATATTCACGCTCGTTGTCCACGTAAACTACACTCGTATTGTCCAACTCAACCATTTTGCTGTCACATGTGCTTGATCAATGGTCAGATGGATTAAAAATATAGGTTTTGATCAAGTTAAACTGTCTGGATAAAACTTTGTAGATTATAGGGATCGGGATGACAAACCGAAACAAGTACAAGTGTCTAAGAGGCGATTCTACCTATTATTAATTGAATCATATATTTATTTTGCTTTTAGTCCCTACAAGTGGCCATAGGATTAGTCGCCAGCTGTCCCATTTGGTAGAAGCCTTAGACTTTTTTTTTTCCGTGTATTTCTCTTTTGTTAGCTATGTTGAATGAAAACTAATTTTATTTCTGCAATTTCCTTTCTTTTCTCTTTGTTTAATTTCGATGGCTTTTTCCACCAGGGAATTGCTACCCTTCAGTCATTGGTCTAAAGTTGTGTTCTGTTACGGTCTGATGTTTATATGCAGTTCAAATAGCTTTGGCAGAATCTAACGTCATGCCCGAAGGTTTGACTTTGAACTTGCACTTTTGGAACTTCGAACTTTTGGGTTTAAAGTTAAAACTTTCCTGGAACGAACTTCGGACACAAAAGGCTTAAGTTCAATTTGAAGTTGGCGAAACTGGCTAAAATTTAAATAGCTTGTAAGAAATTAATATGTTTCAATAGGGGTGCTAAAAGTGGCTATGTGGTGCCACTAAAATGGGTCAAATAACATGTTATAACCAACTCACTCAATATGACTCAAACGTCCCTTCCTTCCTCCTTTTTTTTTTCTTTTTTGAAAAAAGAAGAAAGGAAAACTAGTATATTTTCTTAAATTACAAGTTTAAGTGTTTTCAAATTTATATAATTTAAATCTCACACATTGATTTTCTATGTTTAGTTAAATAGTTTGATGAATCACTTTGAATCTAAGTTTTAGCATGTCGAATCAAGTTGAAAAATGTGTCTGTCTTAATCCCATTTGAACTTGAACGGATAGATGGGTTGGTTACTTGGTTTTGTCACATCTGATAAAAATAGTGGAATAATTGCAAAGTGTTATTCCAACTATTGACACGTACTAAAGATTAAAATTGACAACCACTTAATTCAAAGAAATTCCATTCGAATAAAGACAATGGGTATAAGTTCATACCAAGGACGAATGAGCAGATTTGTGGATATGCTTGAAAGAGACATACAATAGGGACAGTTTCGAACAATTTAGTCTGAATTTAATTAAGAAGCAAAAAAGTATTTCCTGCTCTCGATCTGGCGAAACTTCATAGCAGAGACTGCATTAATGTCAGCGAACAATAGGTACGAGAGAAACCTGGTTGTTGTCATTAATGAAAACCAGAACACGAGTACAGTCCACTGTCTCTGGAACATCCTGGGAAATGTTTAACACGACAGCGTGAAGATTTGGGTTCTCTTTCTGTATGATACTCACTGCTTTGTCCACATTTTGTCCCAAAAGCTCTGGCCATGCAGATTTACCTATTCACAGTAACAATTGCAATTCTAACTAAAGGAAGAAACAACAGAAAGAAGAATAAGAAGCAAAAAAGGTGAAAAATTAAGAGAAACTTACCCTGAACCGTACAAGGAGAACTCATATCTAGTTACTTTCCCTAACTCTGCTAGATATATGTAATGTTTATTTGGAGAAGATGACTATGGGGTTGCTATATTTATAGGTGTCTTTTGTCTTTGGATTTTAATATTTAATTGATCCTAGTATTTTGAATATTTACGTAGGTAATGAAATGGAGATCTTAAGATTAGTTTTTCCAAAAAATCATATACACGCTTCACCTTTTCGTTGTCCCCTTACCCGCTATTACTGTTCAAAGTGTTTTCAAAAAGTTTAGTTTGACAAAAAAAATAAACTGTTTTCACCTTCTAATCACGCTTGAGAAGCCAAAAGAATAAAGGCAAACTAAACCATATATGTGTCGTTTTTTTAATTAGATCCTCTTTTCTTTTCACCTTCAACTTGAATTAGAACCTTTTTTCTAACTACTCTTATTTTCAATCGGGCCCTCCTTTCTTTTACTTTTACTTTTTTTTATTTTTCCTTTTAATTCTCTTTCTTGCTTTTATTTAGAACCAACCTATTAAAGACATAGTAGTATAGTTATGTGATGTTAGTTTTGCTGTGTTAGTTGACAGGGGTATTTTAGTCCTTTTACCCTTATCACACACGTGACTCGTGTGAGGGAATTGTATAAATCAGATACTCTGCAATAACTGATTTAGTTTTTGCCAGAATAACTGAATATTCCTTCTTTATTTCTCTTCTTCTTTAGCTATATTCCTCTTCTTCATTGCACGCATTTGTGATTTAGTCTAGATCTCTACTCAGATTTTGTCATGGTATCAGAGCGGGCGATTAAACATTAGATCAAGGACTTCAAAATTCTGATTGACAAACACTGTTGAAGCTTGAGCTGGTCTGTCATGGCGGGAACTGAAGATCTGCAAATTGATCATAATCACCCACTGTTTTTATAACAAACAGACACTCCTCGGATAGCATTGATTGATATCAAGCTTACAGGACCTGATAATTACGCATTATGGAGCAGATCGATGAGAATGACATTATTGGTAAAAAAAAAAAAACTAGGGTTCATCGATGGAACCTGTTTGAAAAGCTCTTACAAAGATGAATTAGGGAATCAATGGGAACGATGTAATGTTGTGGTTCTCTTATGGATTGGTCGGACTGTATCTATTGAATTACAGCCTAGTATCATCTATGCATCTAATGCGATGAAGGTAAGGAATAAGTTTAAGGAACGCTTTAACAAATCAAACCTTACCAGATTTTATCACTTATGGAAAACAATAGGAACTCTAAGGTAAGACGCAGACTCTATAACCACTTAGTACACTAAAATGAAGGATTTGTGGGATGAAATGGATCTAATGGTACAAGGAGCAGGGTGTGATTGTGAGGAGACTAAACCTTTTCTAGATCAGTTCAAAAATTTACGCTTGTTACAATTTTTTGTTGGCTTGAATGAGAGCTATAGTCATGTGAGAAGTTAGATTCTTCTGAAAACACTTGTATTGACTGTGAATCAAGTATATGCATTGGCAATTCAGGAGAAGAGTCAACGTACACTTAGTGTAGGTAATTCAGATAATGAACCCTTGACTATGCTAGCTAGAAGGGGACAAGGTTTCAAGGCTACAAGGAAACCAGGTCTCATATATGATTACTGCGGTTATAAAGGCCATTTGAAGGAGAATTGTTATAAGATCATAGGATATCCAGTAGATTTCAAAAGCAAGAAGAAGCTTCAGAACACTGGAATGAAAGGATATGCTAATGTATCATAGGATAAGGAGGAAGTTCTGACACTACAGCTCAGATGCAAGGGCATTTCTTCATAGAAGATCAATATAAACAATTGTTGAGCCTCATAAACAAGTCGGATCCTGATCTAGGTGAATGTTATACCCTAATGACAGATATAACTTCTTCTTTTTTCAAGGCCTTTGACTATGATTGGATAATAGACATTGGTGCCTCACATCATGTTACACCTTATATGGAAGTACTAGACAATGTAAGAAAGATTGAAAACCTGAATAATAGTGTTGTGCAAGTGCCAACAGGAGGAAAATGTCATGTAGCACATATAGGAAATGTGAAGATAGTAGAAGAATTGACACTAAAAGATGTACTAAATGTTTCTGATTTTAAATTCAATCTGATGTCAGTGTCTAAAGTGACTAAGGAGTTGTTATGTTATGCTGTATTTTTTCCTTATTTCTGTATGTTTCAGGGTCTCTACAGTGAGAAGGTTCTGGGGATTGGTAAATAACACAATGGTTTGTATCTGTTAAAGAAAGAGATCGATAAGGAATTTCCAGCTATAGGAGGAAGAATTATGCAAGTGCAAGAAGATTTAGCACTGTGGCATCTCAGATAAGGTCATCATTCAACTATTGCAATGCAACATATTCCACTACTGAAGAATAAGATAGATGCCAAAATACAACACAGTTGTGAAGTATGTCCTTTAGCTAAGCAACATAGACTTGCTTTCCAACTTAATAGTAGTAAAACAGAATAGATTTTTCAACTAGTGCATATAGATGTTTGGGGTCCTCACAGGATACCAACATATGACAAAAAATATTACTTTGTAACACTAGTTGATGACTTTAGCATATATGCTTGAATATGCTTGTTGCAATCAAAGTGTGAAGTATTTGTTGTGTTGAAGGACTTCTTTACTATGGTGCAAAATCAATTTCGCTTGAATGTAAAAATATTAAGATCAGACAATGGTACTGAATTCTTTAATTCAAAGTGTTATGAATTATTGAGTTCATTAGGCATAGTGCATCAAAGTAGCTACCATGCACACCCAACAAAATTGGGTGGTAGAGAGAAAACACATGCATATACTGGAAGTAGCTAGAGCGTTGAAATTTCAGAGCTCTTTACCAAATAGATTCTGGGGTGACTATGTTAAGATAACAGTTTATATGATAAACAAATGGCCAACTTCTGTCCTATCAGGGAAATCGTCTTACGAGGTCCTTTATAGGAATCCAGCAAACATTGAGCATCTGAAGGTGTTTGGATGTTTATGTTTTGCAAGCACTCTACCCATAGGAGACAAACTTTCTCTAAGAACTAGGAGAGTTGTATTGATAGGTTATTCAAAAACTCAAAAGGGTTACAGATTATATGTGTTAGCTTATACGAGTCTACCAAACTATAGAGCACCTGATCCTTTAAGAGTTTCTACTGAGAATACTTATGGAGCAGTAAGTAAAAGAAACAAGGGATTTTTATGTGAAAAAATCCCACACAAGGGGACAAAAACCACATCCTACACTTGTAGGCTTTTAACTTCACTAATTTGTAATCTTACTATTACAAACCACTTTGTAATAACTCTATTACAAAGATTTTAACTTAACTAACTTGTGATAATCTTACTAAAAGTCACTTTGTGATTCTCTAGTTACAAAGACTTTAAATTTATGACTAATCCTAGTCACAATATAAATTCAGAAAGTTTACAGATTTTGGGTTTCCTAAAACATAGCTTATAAGAAAACAAGATAGGAGTTACAATGAAGAATAAATAACAAGATTACAACTCAACTACGGATACACATCAACTCATTGTAAAATTGATCCTTTAGTGGAGTTGTCTTTTTGTTCTTGACACACCAGTGACTTCAATATCGAATGAACACTTTGATGCTTGAGAGAATATCACTAAATGTACAAGTGAATATGTTATGCCTTGCACTAGGTTGTTATACTACAAAATACATCATAATGGTGATGTCAATACTTGGTACACGCTTCTTCTCAATGAGAAGTGACTATTGCACTATCTGCTACACTGTCGCGTGTACAGTTGCGGATAGTCACTTTCTGCAGTTGCGTTCCAATTGTATAATTAACTTATACTTCTGTCATAGAACTCTAAGGGATCAGGTCCCTGTTGTGTGTCACGCCTCCTTTTTTCACTACACCCACGAGGAATGAAGGTATAATAAAGGGAGTTTTTCCAATTAAAGGACAATCAAAATGGAATTATTTATTAAAGAATTCACAGTCACCACTTGGGATAATTAATGATGTCCTAAGTCACTAGTTGAATCCCGAATCGAGGAAAAGATTGACTCTGTTTAACAGTTCGCGAACCAGAAATCCGGGTAAAGAATTCTGTTAACTCGGGAGAAGGTGTTAGGCATTCTCGAGTTCTGTTGATCTAGCACGGTCGCTCAACTGTTATATTCGGCTTAATTATCTGATTTTAAACAATTATAAACCTATGTGAAATTTTTAACTTTTAACCACTTTTATTAAATTTAGGAATATTGCAATATTATTAAAACACGTCTTGAATCACGTCACATAAATGCACCTGCGGTCCTCGACGTATTTTAATATTGTTTGAATTTGGATTTTGGTCACATAAATATGCACTCAAATTTAGGAAGGTAACATTATTAAATGACTCACCTAAAGCAACTAGCATTAGCAACTTTGCGAGGACCATAAAAATTTGCTAAATGACACGCCCCGAATTCTAAAGATAAAACAAGATTAATTAAAACGAGGGCCATAAGCTATCCTTTTTAATATGGCACGCCTCGCAGCATAACTAGTGAAGATCCGATTAATTGAAGGCAATATTTATCAAACACTTTCAGACTAAAGTTCGGACCAATTCAAAGTTTATAAACCAACATTAGAGAGGGTGAAAGGCAAGAAGATTACTAGTTAAGGAAAAGAGCATTGGGATCAAGTGACTGGCCTTATGGCCAAAAGAAATGGACTACACTTAAACCAGGCCCAAAATAAGTCCAGGGCCTCATAGACTTATCAAAGCCAAATGTAAGAACCAAGAACAAGTCTCAAGACAAGCGTGTATATTGAATTATTTGAAGTTTCAATGTGAATCCAATTTTAATAAGAAGACAGTCACTGTTAAATTCAAGTGACATTGACTATATTCAATTGTCCGAAAGGGGGGGCCCACTTTCAGGAATCTGAAGTTACCACAAACTGGGCTCAATATTGAGCCCTTGCAGCAACACAATCATCACATAAACAAGGGATTAAATGGTCCCAAATTAATTTCAAGCAAAATGAAGTAGGCCGAATCTGATTCAAAACATCCATGATATCCATTTAGCTTCCGAACTTAATCATTTCAGGAAAGAATGAATAGATAACATTTGTGAGAACTCAAAATTTAAATAATCGAACTGTAATCATGCTGAGCTTCGTAAAACTAATTTCAAAATGATAATTTCACACGATTTCATGCCAATTTAAAAAGATGATTTCAAAAGACAATCTCAACCTTAAACCACTATAACTTCACAAACCATCATTTGGGCATTTAACCATACTTGAAATAAAAATTTTAAAAGATTGGAGCTAAACTCAACTTTCATTTGATGCTTTCTTATCTCCTGAAGGCTCAAAAAAATATTCACAAAGAAAGGCCCATAAACCCTGCTCCAAACTATACATGGGAGGGCAAAACATGGGATAATTACTGGGGATCAACTTCAATGAACACATATTCAGGATTACATAAATTTAATCCTACGATTAGGGAACCAAAACTAAACAATTTCAACCAGTCAAAGTGTAAATCACAGTCCATAATTAACACATACTATAGGGTCCAAAATATTATCAAATCAATTACATTCCCCTGAGTTCAAGTCCGGACTTAACAAAACAAGAGAGGTGCAGCTAAAGCTATTCTAAAGCAAAACAAGAACCAGATTCAACTATACAGATAACAAAAAAACTAATATTGATTATTGCTTCAACTTGAATTACAGAAGTTTATAGTTGCACTTCACATGATGACAGGTCCAAGACATACCTGGAAATTAAAATATAAACCAAAGGGGTGAGGGATCAGCAGTAATATGAGCAAAAATCAACACCAGCAACCAGGAATCCAACAAAGCCAAACTCAAAACCAAGAAGAAAGCACAACAGTCCAGAAAAAACCCTCAATCGAGTGGTAACTCAGTAGAATTCAAACAAAGCTTAAACCAAATTCAATCCATTTCAAACACCCAATGAATCCAAGATTGCTTCAGCAGATTAGAATTTTCAAAAAAATGAAAGAAGGAAATCAATGAAACAGTGAAGATTGCAGCCCTTTGTGATTTTCATAAATTCTTAGCTCTTAAACTTTGCCTTGAAAGGCAAGAAATGATGCCTTTGTAGGCAAGAAAGTTGGGCAGCCACAAATTTTAATTTTTTGCACTTTACTCCTTTGTCAATTTTCCTTTTTGCTTAGCTATCCTCTAATTATTAATTTGTTGGTCAAGCTAACCCATTACAAATCTGAAATTACATTTAAAAAACCCCACTAGAAGCTTCCTATTCATGTTATTAAAAGATTCCCTCTAATAAAATTCCTAAAACACCCTCCAATCCCTATGTTAATTACTCCCTGAACCCAATGGGTCGACTGGCCAATCTGAATGGGTTATAGACCCAAAACTGAATCCCTAAATGGGCCTGATGTTACTATAAATCTATCTACTACCTAAAGACCTTGGGACGAGACCTGACCTATACTCTTTTACAAAAAAACCAATTTTAAATAAATAGCCAAAATGAAAATAGAATTTTATAAACTAACCAAACTAAAACATTACCGTATTAAGTTAAAGCCTATTACAGCATAACAAAACTCAAATCCAACATGCAAAATTCAAACAATTGAATCCTAAAATTAACAAAAATTACCGCTAAATGAGAGGAAAAAAGATCAGGAACCCAATTAAATCAAAACTCTCGAAAGTTAGCATTCTGGATTTGGGCATAAAAACTGAATACTAAATAAAGTAAAACTAGAAAATAGCATTCCTAAATCAATAATAAACATTATACTAACACGACTCGATCTCAATGACACTTTTAAAATAGTAAAAGAAAGATAAATAGATAAATAAAAAGAAAAGAGATGGAGCGGAAGAGGCCAGTGATGAAAGCTGAAACAAGACGAAGGAGAAAGAGAGAAAAATGGAAATACCTACATAGGCAGGTGGACGAGGCTTGACGAACTTCAAACGGACTTTGATTTGATCCAAAATTGGCATCAATCAAGTGTTCTCGTCGAGAACAAACGACTAATGGCAATTTCAGCCCTAATTGCTCTCTAAAACCCGATGATTTAGGGAAGTTTTACCTTTCTTCTTTTCTTCTTTTCTTCTCTTATATCCGGATTTAATCTGATTTATTGGGGATTTGAGGGGTTATGGTGATGGCTTAAGGGTCAAGGGTGAACGAGGGTTGCATGGCTGGATTTTGGTGATGGTTGGAGATGAAACGCCATAACAGTGGTAGATTGAAGCTTAGGCTGAGAGACGACAAAGTACAGGGGCTTGAGGTGAAACTGAGGGGTCTCTAATGTTTTGACACTATTACGTGAAAGGGGGATTTCTTGGCCATTGGATCGGATGATGGATGGCTATGATTTCTTTGGTGTCATTAACTCGAAACGACGACGTTCCATTTAAGACAGAAGGGGGGATTCAGACCAGGCGTAAATGGGACTTGGGCCCGGGTCACCGGATTTCATAAGGGGGAAAGGTTTGGACTCATAGAGATCAAATGAAATTGGCCCAATTTTCCTAAATCCCTTTTTTATTTTTCTATTTTCTTTCTACAATTGGAACTAAAATCCTAAATTAAGTTATAAAATCAAATTAATTTAACAAAAATACAAATTAAACCTAAATAATTATCACAATTAATAAATTAAAGAAACACTAACTCAAAAATCAAAAATTAAAACTAAAAGATTTTTGTAATTTTTCCTTTTTATAAAATAACATAATTACTCAATTAATCCTAAGTTGCTAAATTAAATCCTAAAAGCGAATGCACATATATTTTTTATATTTTCATTAATTAAAATGCACAGACAAAATGCAAAATAATTAACAGAAAATGTCACAAAAATCCACAAAATTGCAAACACTGAAAAAAATTATTTTGTTTTGAATTTCTGGGAGTAATTCATATAGGGCAAAAATCACGTGCTCACAGCTGCCCCTCTTTGCTCGGAAACATGAAGAGTTTTCGTGCAAAGATTAAGTGAGCGGATACGAGCGATTTTTACCCGTTTGGATACTCTGTGGGAAGCATTTTTGAAAGATTTGACCGAACCTTGCTTCCGAGGTTGCCTACATATCCTTTTCTAAAAAGGAACCAGGTTAGTGTAGTTCAGGAAGGTCTGGTAGCTAGGACTACCATGAAGCTGTGGTTTCACTGTTGCTGTTGCTACTCATACTGCTTGTTGAACCCCCTTATTACATCATGTCAAAAATAAAAATAATATAGACTAGACTATGATCTATGAGTTACAAGAAATCCTATCTATATCTTCAAACTTGCTCTTGTGGTTCTTGTTGTCTTATTAACTTGTATTCTCCCGGTGAAATCCTTTTGTTGCCATTTTGAATTGTAATCTGAGATGTTTTCCCTTTCTTCAGGTGGATGCCTGACTGTCAAAACTTGAACTACATTCTGAGATGCTTTCCTTTTCTCCAGGTGGACGCCTGACTGCTGACTTGAATTGTATTCCCTGCTCTCCAGGTGGGCTCCTGACTGCTGACTTGAAATGTATTCCCTGCTATCTAGAAGGGTTCCTGACTGCTGACTTGAAATGTATTACCTGTTCTCTAGGCAGGCTCTTGACTGCTGTCTTAAAATATATTCCATTGTTCTCCAGGCAGGCTCCTGACTACTGATTTGAAATGTATTCCCTGCTCTCCAGGCGGGTTCCTGATTTCAACAAAATAGACAAAACAACAAAATTTTCTGCCCCAGTTTGGTAGTTGGGCTCATATATGAGTGTTACCCGAATCATATTACCAAATGTCAATAAGAACTTAAAAGCTAAAACTTGAATGATACTCCCTTGTTCTCCAGGTGGACTCCTGACTGCTGACTTGAAATGTATTCCCTGCTCTCCAAGCGGGCTCCTGACTGCTGACTTGAAATATATTCCCTTGTTCTCCAGACAGGCTCCTGACTGCTGGCTTGAAATGTGCTCCCTTATTTTCCAGGCAGGCTCCTAACTTCAACAAAACAAACAAAACAAAGAAAGCCCCGGTTTGGTGGCTGGGTTTATATGTGATCGTAAACTATATCATATTACCAACTATCAATAAGAATTTGAAAGCTAAAACTTGAATTGTACTCCCTTGTTCTCCAGGTGGACTCCTAACGACTAAATTTGAAATGTATTCCCTTGTTCTCCAGGCGAGCTCCTGATTGCTGACTTTGAAATGTGCTCCCTTGTTCTCCGGGTGGGCTCCTGACTGCTGAATTTGAAATGTGCTCCATTGTTCTCCAGGCGGGCTCCTGACACTGAACTTGAAATGTGCTCCCTTGTTCTACAGGCGGGCTCCTGACTTCTGACTTTGAAATGCACTCCCTTGTTCTCCAGGCGGGCTCCTGACTACTGACTTGAAATGTATTCCATGTTCTCCAGGTGAGCTTCTGACTTTAACAAAAAAGATAAAACAAAGAAAATTTTCTGCCCCAGTTTGGTGGTTGGGCACATAGGTGAGTGTTAAACTGAATCATTCTACAAACTATTATTAAGAATTTGAAAGCTAAGTCCTATTATCCAGGGAGGTCCTGACAACTCTTAATTAAACGATAATTATAGATCTAAGCTTTATCTTCTAAAGGTATTACTTCCGCTAGGTCCTGTTATCTAAGAGGGTCTTAAACTACATCCTATTATCCAGGAAGGTCCTGAAAACTCCTAATTGAATCCTATCTTAAACATGCAAACTTTTGTCACACCTCCTTTTTCTAACTACACCCACAAGGGCATAAAGGAATTTTTCCACTTAAAGGACAATCAGAACGGGATTTATTATTAAGATTTTAGAGTCGCCACTTGGGAGATTAAGGGTGTCCCAAGTCACCGGTTGAATCCCGAACCGAGGAAACTATAACTCTGTTAATAGTCCGCGAACCAGAAATCTGAGTAAGGAATTCTATTAACCCGGGGGAAGATGTTAGGCATTCCCGGGTTCCGTGGTTCTAGCACGGTCGCTCAACTGTCATATTTGTATTTTATCTGATTTCAAAACATGTTCTTGCTTATGTTTTTTAATTTTTAAACCGCTTTTATTATTATTTTTAACAAGAATTGCAATGTCGTGAAAATATGTCTCGAACCACGTCATATCAATGCACCTGTGGTTGTTGACACATTTTGACTTCGTTGAGATTTGAATTTGGGTCACATAAATGTGCACCCGATTTTACGAAGGTAATATTGTTAAAGATCGGTCCTAAAGCGACTAGCTTATTGTTAACTTTGTGAGAGGCCGTGAAATTCACTAAATGGTACTTCCCGAATTCTAAGTAATTTAGTATAGACATTTAAAGAGAGCCCCGCAATTTATGCATTTTTTGTTTGGCAGGTCTCGCCTCATTTATTATTCAAAGGTCAATCCTAAAGTAAACTATAATTTAATATTTAATTTTTGTCTCAAATAATAAGAGAATAAGTCCTAATTAATTAGCATCATTTAAGAGTTACTATTTTAGATCTTTGGCTTTCCATGATTCGGCAGTGTAGTAATTTAGTGATGATACACATCACGATGAACTTTTCAGATGTAATAACTCACGAACAACTAACAAATATTTTGACTGAAACAAGGAATATTACCAATATGTTCCTACTTTCTAAGACCCATTACTTTATTTTCATCCCTCACATCCAACGAATTTTGCTCTAAATTAGAGACTATTACTTTAATCCACCCTTGTTTAAAGGAACAACATATGAAATACAAAGAAAATAACCTTTACTGCTCACGTCAATTAATATGCAACTTGAATTTAAATTGTGAAGAATTGAACACAAACAAACTTTGATAATTCAACAAAATCAAAACAACACATTTATGAAATAGACATGATAACAGAATAACATATTCATGATCGTTGTAACAGTACAAAACGAAAGGGAAGGAGTGATCTCACATTGAAACCTTGTAGAAAACAGAATTGATCACTGTTAATCGGACCAAAATGAACTCTCGAACGAAACCGCGATTCAGACTTCGAAACTAGCCGGAACCGCAACAAAATTCAACAACAGACCTCGTCGGCACCTCGAACTCCGACCAAGCACCGAAAAATCTCGAGTCGAACCCAAACACATTGACTACTCCATTTCGAAACGCTTGAAACCAATTCGAGAACTAGACAGGTGAAGCTATGTATTTTGAAAATCAGATTCAAGTTACAAAAATTGAGCGAATGTTAGCTAGAAAATCACTTAAATCATTCGTCTAATTCAACAATGAGTTTGATAAAAATACACATGGATCTGTAACTTTATTTCCAACAGTCGATCAAATTGATTCAAAAAAACATTAAGAGCCAAGAGGTGAAAAATGGGAACGACCGATCTCTGTTTTTGGCTCCTGTTGCTGAAGAAAAATTAAAAATTTGGGGGGGTGCTTGGGAAGATCAAGTTCAGGGGGCTGGGGTCGTCTCTTTGATGCACTGTAGCGGCGGACTTTTTTGAGAAAAGGGTCCATTTTTGTATTTTTCGTTTTTTCTATTTTTGTATTTTTTTTGTCCGTTTTTTTGTGTAGTCCTCCACCTTTGCATTGTGTAGATAATGGTTTTATAGAGTATGTAGGGTAGGGTGTTATGTGGGGGAGTAGTTTTGGGGGAAGGTTTTATGTGGGGAAAAATTTTGGGGGGAAATAATTTTGGGGGGAGGTCTCATATGGGGAGAAGTATTTTTTTTTTTTGGGGGGGAATGTTTTTTGGGGAAGGTTATTCCAATTTTTATTCCTAATTTCTTTTATCTCTTTTTTTAATTAAAATTCCTAAAATTTATAAAATTATACTAATTATAAAAATTATAAAAGGCATTTAATCCTAGATTAAAAGAAAAAAATCAATAAAAGAAAAAGTGTAAAAAAAATGAAGTATGTTTTGTAATTTTCAACTTTTATGAAAACAAGTAATTACTAATTAATCCTAAAAACGTAAAAGTAAGGCCTAAATGCCATGCATGATATTTTGGTATTTTTCAATTAATAAAATTCTACAAAATTCCTAAAAATGGCAAATAAGTAAGAAAAATTTATTTTCTTGGGATTTTTATCGGAGTATTTCATATAGGGCAAAAATCACGTGCTCACAGCTGCCCCTCTTTGCTCGGGAACACGAAGAGTTTTCGCGCAAAAATAAGTGAGCGGACTCGAGCGATTTTTGCCCGTTCGAAACTCCATGAGAAGCATTTTTTGAAAAATTGTCTGACTGAACTTTGCTTCAAAGGTTGTCTACATATCTTTGGCTTTAAAGGAATCAGGTCAGGTGTATTTCAGAAGTGAATGAGGTGATGGAGTACCGAGGTGAAGAGCCAGTCGAGGTGCCGTTCCACCGAGGTTCCGGTCTGCGGTCCTGTTATTACATCAAAAATCAAAACATGAAAAAGATAGCTAAGCCTGTCAACTACACTACGAGTTACAAGATTCCTATCTATAAGTCTTCTGAAGCTTGATCTTGAGTCTCGAATGGTTCTTCATGCAGACTTTGGATCTGAACCTTGACGCTAGCTAGTTGCAGGTGCTAATTCATTCTTCCTCAGATTTTCGGACCAAACCCGGACACCACACCACGCTTGTTACCCCTATCATGTCTTAAGCAATTCGCATCTTTCTCTACTTCTGTATTTGGATTCACTTTTGCCTTCTTTTGTTTCTCCTCTTCTTTTATTATTTTAGATTGTGACCAACTTCCGTTGGTCATCCCGAGCTGTTGACTCGCATTATTCCCTCAAGCCTCCTTTGTTGCTGACTTGAATTATGATCTGAGATGTTTTACCCTGTCTCTGAGTGATGCTTGACTGCTAAGACTTGAAACATACGCCTCTATTCTCCAAGCGGGCTCCTGAATGCTAACACTTGAAATGCATTCCCTTATTCTCCAGGTGGGCTCCTGATTACCGTCACTTGAAGTGTATTCCCTTGTTCTCCAAGTGGGCGCCTGACTGCTGAAATTTGAAATATGTGCCTCTATTCTTCAGGTGGGCTCCTGATTGTTGACGCTTGAAAAGTATTCCCTTGTTCTCCAGGTGGGCTCCTGAATGCAATGCTCGAAAAGTATTCTCTTGTTCTCCAGGTAGGCGCCTGACTGCTGAAACTTGAAAAGTATTCCCTTGTTCTCCAGGTGGGCGCCTGACTACTGAAGCTTGAAAAATATTCTCTTGTTTTCCAGGTGGGCTCCTGACTACGAAAATAAACAAATAAAGAAAATTTTCTGTCCCAGTTTGGTAACTGGGCACAGCATGTTATCAAATATTAAAAATTAAAGGCTAAAATTGAATTGTACTTCTCTTGTTCTCCAGGTGGGCGCCTGACTGCTGAAACTTGAAAAGTATTCCCTTGTTCTCAAGGGGGCGCCTGATTGCTGAACTTGAAAAGTATTCCCTTGTTCTCCAGGTGGGCGCCTGATTGCTAAAGCTTGAAAAGTATTCCCTTGTTCTCCAGGTGGGCTCCTGACTGCAACAAAAAAAAACAAAAAAAATTTTCTGCCCCAGTTTGGTGACTGGGTACAGCATGTTTTCCAATATTACAAATTAAAGGCTAAAATTGAAATGTACTTCTCTTGTGAGTGAAACTATTTGACTAAAATTTTTATCCTAGGAGAAAATTCATCAGACCGGGTTTTCTGTTATCTCAGGAGAAGGGTTCATCAGACTAAGATTGGGATCCTAGGAGAAGAGTCATCAGACCAGGTTCATTTTTGGTTATCTTAGGAGAAAGTTTCATCCGACTAAGAGTTAGATTCTAGGAGAAGATTCATCAGACTAGGTCTATTTGGTTATCTTAGGAGAAAGATTCATCAGACTGAGATTTAGAACCTAGGAGAAGAGTCATCAGACTAGGTTTTCTACCTTAGCAGAAAGATTCATCAGACTAAGACTTTGACTCTAGGAGAAGATTCATCAGACTAGGTCCATTTTGTTATCTTAAGAGAAGGTTTCATCAGACTAAGATTTAGATCCCAAGAGAAGGTTCATCAGACTAGGTCCATTTTTGTTATTTTAGGAGAAAGTTTCATCAGACTAAGATTTCGACTCTAGGAGAAGATTCATCAGACTAGATCTATTTTGTTATCTTAGGAGAAGGATTCATCAGACTAAGATTTAGACTCTAGGAGAAGATTCATCAGACTAGGTCTATTTTGTTATCTTAGGAGAAGGATTCATCAGACTAAGATTTTGACTCTAGGAGAAAACTCATCAGACTAGGTCTATTTTGTTATCTTAGGAGAAGGATTCATCAGACTAAGATTTCGACTCTAGGAGAAGACTCATCAGACTAGATCTATTTTGTTATCTTAGGAGAAGGATTCATCAGACTAAGATTTCGACTCTAGGAGAAGACTCATCAGACTAGATCTATTTTGTTATCTTAGGAGAAGGATTCATCAGACTAAGATTTCGACTCTAGGAGAAGATTCATCAGACTAGGTCTATTTTGTTATCTTAGGATAAGGATTCGTCAGACTAAGATTTTGACTCTAGGAGAAAATTCATCAGACTAAGTTTTCTATCTTAGGAGGAGGATTCATCAGACTAAGATTTTGACTCTAGGAGAAGATTCATCAGAGTAGGTCCATTTGATCATCTTAGGAGAAATATTCATCAGACTAAGATGCTGATCTGGAGAAAATTCCATCAGACCAGGCCTTTTATCCTAGGAGGAAAAACTTGAAAAGCAATGGCAATATTTATGCATACTAGCAAGACCAGCAAGGACAAAGATTTGAGAAACTTCCCTTTTGTCGGCTCCCCTCTTCTTCCTTTTCTTTTCTTTTCCCTTGTTGTTGAACCAACTTTCTTGTACTGCTTTATTCTTGTTTCAAACAAAGAAAACTTGTGAGTTTAAAATGTGGTGGCTGGTTTGTGGTCTTGAACTTTGAGGGTGGCCCGATATCCTCCATTTGCTGCGTTTCCTGAACTGTCATCTCCCTAATCCTCATGTCTTGTATGAATCCCACGGCATGTCTATTGTCCCCACTTTGTGTATGACGTTCTTTGTTGTCTTAACCATTGGCTTCGGCCTTGAGTTTATTGCTCTATCGCTAGGCATGATAACTTCGATTTCTTCTTAGAGGATCTTGCTGGTCACTGGTTTATCATCCTTTTTGTCGGTCTTATCACAGAGAATACCTTTGATCCGTTAACCCTAGCCCTCATTCACTCCATTGCATTGTTCATTTTATATATACCGAGCCTTTGTATTTCAAACGAATTCCAATGCATGTTGATTGTTACCAGCTTGCTGCGCTTGTTGTTCCTTCCGGATTTATGACACTTTGATGTGCTAAACAGGTTCTGTTTTGTGCAATTGGAAAGTTGGTGGCAGATTTTGAAGTCATTTCTCACTTATTTTGAACAACCGACCCGGGAAGAGGTAGTAAAACAAGGTGGGAGGAATAGAGTAAAGGATAATGGAAAGAGACGATTCCTAACAAGAAACCTACAAAGTAGCAAACCATCAGATGTGGATACTGACTCTAGCGTCCTTGACATGCACCTGCAGCCTACTTTGTTTCGCAAATCTAATGTTCAGCTCTTGTTGTACCCTTTTCGCCGTGAAACTGGGCTTCAATGCTCTACTTACCCGCTCCGATTCACGATCCTTATTCGACTTGTGGCGCCCGTAGGGTTTTCGCCATCAAGCCTCTCTCATTTTGATTTTTCTCTCAACTCACCGTCGCCTTATGGTGCTTGTGAAGGTTTTCACCAATAATACTCTCTCATTTTGATTTCTCTCAGCTTTCATCGCCTCGCGGTACCCGTGAGGTTCTCATTAACAAGACTCTATCATTCCTCATTTCCCTCGTTTGGACCGGAGTGTTGCCCCTGATATGATTCGCCTCTGCTCGCTTGACTCGACATTTCTTGAAGACTGATCAGAAGGTCTTTCTTTGGACTGTAATGCAGGCTTTTGGACGGGAATAGAAAGAAGGGTATCAAAGGCTCAAAAACAATTCAACGTGGGTTCAGCATTACAACTTTCGGAATCAGATTTCCCACAACAACCATAACTTCTGCACCAGTTTCCTTTTCGGGGACTTTTGGACTTTTATTTTGGTGTGACTGAACCTCATAGAGAGGCTGCCTACGTACCCTTTCGGGATCAAGTCAAACGTAGTTCAGGCGACTACTTTTGTTGTTGCGATCCTTCCTTTCGTCTACTTTTTTCCCTTTCTTTTCATTCTTTTATTTCTCTTTTCTTTTCTTACTTTTCTCTTTTCTTTTCTTTTCTTTTCTTTCTCTTCTTTTCTTTTCTTTCTCTTCTTTTCTTTCTTTTCTCTTTTTCCTCTTTTCTTTTCTTTTCTCTTTTTCTCTTCTTTTCATTTCTTTTTCTTTCCCTTTCTTTTTCACTGTTTTTCTATTATTTCTCCACTTACTTTCCCCGCTCAGGCTTATGAGTTTTATTATTGATTCCGAAAGAGGGGTAAGAAAGAAAATAAATGAGACTCAAAGGGGTAGCAACGGATAAAGTGTTTGGATAGCAGAACAAAATGCCTTCGTCATTTCAATCTCCAAAACATGCCAAGTACAAACTACACAATTGAACAAATTGAGGAAAACATAAGTAACATCTTTTGATTGTACTAGAATTAATAACCATGTTCATGTATTTGCCTTCTGTATATGTCAATTAGGGCAACAAACACGGTGCCACGAACGGTCCCTGTAAACTTGGTGCAAATTTGCCGATGATGCATTTTGACAATATTTCTTTATGTTCCATCTGTTCCAATTTCACACAATTTGGGCTCGAAGTGATCTCGAGATGCCCCTACTTATTTCCTTCGAATTGCTCCATTGCTTTATTACTAAACTGACTTTTAAAACCAGGCTGAGAATTATGCGTGCATATCATGTCACTAGAACCAGCATGAAAAGAATTGTAAAAAGCGAAGGGAACTAAATAAAATGACTAGAAATGGTGGAAAACAGAGAATTGCATTAGACTGACGGTGAAAGGGTTGAAACAACATAACAAGAAAACTAAACTAGTTACAGCCCTAGACGGCACTAAGCAAGCTATTATGACTAAACTAAGCAAAGTGAAAAGATAGAAGGGTTTGAGTCACCAGACAATATCCGGATTACAACCCTGAAAATTGCTCGGACAATAGAAATGACAACAAAATAAACCACCAAAACTCCACTCTAGCTAACCAAGAGATGGAGCATCTTTCCAACCATATAACTCGACACCTTAGCCATTAGATTGCCCATCAAAATTACTGGGACCTTCATTCAACAAGTTTCCGAGAGGATTCTCATACTCCCCATCGCCATGGATCTTCCCCACAAAATGTGAACAATCATGTGCAGGTAAAGGATTATGTGCAATGTTCTGGGTGCCACAATCCTGGACCGCAATTATCCCTTCCTGAATCATTCCTTCTATCTCTCTTTTCAAATCTCGACAACTTTCGACATATTGGAATGGTATTCATACCTTTTAGAAGGGTCAAAACTTCTTGCACGCTTGTCCACCTGATTCGGAGGGACTGGTGCAATCAGGTAATAATGCGTTAGTTTCTCAAACAAGTCTGCATACGACTCTCCGATGGGGGTGAAACTTTCCTGCTTTTGTGCCCTCTCTTGCTTGAAATATTGGTTGGCTCGCAAACCCGCTCCAGGGGAATTCTTGTAGGCTCTTGGAGGTAGGTAGGTGTTTTGAGTTGGGTAAGTATTTTGTGGAGTAGGTGCACGCCATGGTGTGTGAGTAGGATGTTGGGGATATGTGTGGGCATGGTGGACAGAGTAGTGGGAACCACGTGGTGGGTAATAGTGTTATGGAGTGTAGGGGTAGGTTTGAGGACGGGGTCGGGGTTGGTGGTAATATTGTGATGGGCCCCTGGACCAAGTTCTCGAGTCAACTACCGCCACATATTCTTTCTTTTTCTTTCCCAGTACCCCTCCGCTCTGGATGGCCTGAGTAGTTGCCTTGATTGCCGAATAGCTCATGATTTTGTCGGATTTGAGCCCCTCTTCAACCATAGTTCCCATTTTCACTACCTCATTAAAAGATTTTTCTACTGCTAACACCAGATGACCATAGTAAGTAGGCTCCAAAGCCTGCAGGAAATAATCCACCATTTCGCCTTCCTTCATTAGAGGATCGACCCTTGCAGCTTGTTCCCTCCACCGAAATCCGTCTCTAAAGCTTTCTCCGGGCTTCTTCTCAATTTAGGTCAATGAGAGTCGATCGGGGACAATCTCGAGGTTGTATTGAAAGTGGCTTGCAAATGCTTGGGCCAAATCGTCCCATGTGTACCATCGGGCATGATCTTGCCGCGTATACCATTCCAAAGCAGCGCCACTGAGACTTTGACTGAAGTATGCCATCAGTAATTCATCTTTCCCACCAGCCCCTCTCATTTTGCTGCAAAATCCCCTCAGGTGGGCCACCGGGTCACCATGACCGTCATACAGGTTGAATTTTGGCATTTTGAACCCTGGGGGTAACTTAACATTCGGGAATAGACACAAATCTTTATAGGCCACACTGACTTGGCCACCCAGCCCTTTTATGTTCCTGAAGGACTGCTCCAGGCTTTTTACTTTTCGAATCATCTATTCCTGCTCCGGGTTTTTAAGCGGCTTTTCAGTTTCCACTGGGAGCTCGAAGTGAGGGGTGTAAGAATATGGCTCAGGCACTTTAAAAGTAGGCTCAGGAGGATAGCACTGACTGTCGTGAGCTTGAAACAATGGCTCACTGGAAGATCTTTGCAATGTGGCAGGTGGAGGCGCCACAAAGACAGGGGTAATTTGTGGAGGAGGGTTTTGTTTGGGTGGTGGAGCCTGGAGAGAATAGGAGGTGGTGGTATAACTTTGTTGGTGGAAAGGGAAAGGTGCAGATGCATGCACAAGAGGAAGCTCCTGAGACTAAGCCAAAGGTGGGATATATGCTGGATTGACAGGATAAACTGGCGATGGCTGACCTTTAGCCCAGGCCTGATGTATCTCGGCCATCTGCTGCCTCAACTTATACATCTCTTCCTTCATTGCTTTAACATCTACCACTTCCACCTCTTTTGATGGGTCCACGATATTGGTATCTGATTCTTGGCCTGTCATGTTCATTTTGGTTTTTGCCCGGGTGTTGTAAGAATGGGTTGCCATGATGCCAACTGTCTTTTTTCCTTGTGTTGTAAAAATGAGTTACCACTTTGAAACCACAAACCAACCACTTGACTGGAATGACATGACAAAATAAAACTATCACGTTAGCGTTAGGGCAGGTAACATATTGGCAACAGCTTTTGATCGGGCGCATGCGTCATTCCAGCTTTCCTTATTTCCAATTGCACACTTTTATTCCTTATTTTGACTTAAAAAGCAAAGTGGCTATTTTGAAAATTTTATTTCAGCACTTCCGAAAGGGAAATTTTAAGGTTGTGCTCTCAAATCATTTTAAAATGACTCAAGGTAGTTGTTCTTACAAAAACAGTCTTCCAGCGCCCTTTAGGGACATTCGGTTTATTTTAAATAAGAATAGCGTCACCCGACTTATTGGACAAAAATTAAAATTTTGGTATTTTTGGCTATTTTTGCAAAAGGGGTGGTTGGACACGATGAGGGTTGCCTACGTATCTCACATCCGGTGAGAATCAAACCAGCGTAGTTCAGGCAAATAAACTAACTATTTTCGACAAAACTCTTTTTGGTATTTTCTTTTCAATGACTTGAAAATAAAACCCTTTTATTTTTTCTTCATTGGCAAATGACACAAACTATTTTAAAACAAACATAAAAACTCTTTGTTTTGCTTTTCAATTGGCACATAAAACAAATTATTTAAAATATAAAAACAACATATTTTTGTTTTCCTTTTCCATTGACATCAAACACTTTTCTTATTTTCTAAAAAATACGGCAGAGTTTCGGCATTACTTGGACATTAGTTTTTGCTAAATCATGTAACTAAATCTCTAAACTATTATTTCTTTTTTACTTTTCCCAAATATTCAAGCCGGTTAGCATGCGAGTCCGAGACAAATAAATTCAACACGTAAAATGCATCATGGTGGTCGTTTCATATCCGGTTACCTGTCCTAGACGGACCCAACCTCTGTGTTGAGTCCCCTAAGTCATATGCACGTGATGCAAATAAGCTCTCCTACTAGGGATGGAGTCAAGTTATTCTAGGTTCAAAACCTGGGTATGTGTTCTAGACTGTGTACCCGAGCGGACAACTCGAGTCGAGGAGGGGTCTACGTACCGAGAACCAAAAGTCCATCCGGATTAATAACTTGTCCGGCCTCTTTCATATTTCAAGGTATGACACTAACAGAATAGGGAGTCTCAACCAGTAAGCACATCCCCGGAGGTGAGAAGAGAAGGGTTTCGGCATAGTTTATACAATTCAGATAATATCAAAGCGGTAAAGCATTTAGTACATTTAGCAGGAAACATGTAGGAAAATGAGATATAACCAAATACAATAATTTATCTAAGCTCGAATTCTAAACCTTGAACAAAATATTCTGGGTTCTTTTCCCCAGCAGAGTCGCCAGAGTTGTCACACCTCTTTTTTCTCACTACACCTGCAAGGGCATAAAGGAGTTTTTCCACTTAAAGGACAATCGGAACGGGATTTATTATTAAGATTTTAGAGTCGCCACTTGGGAGATTAAGGTTGTCCCAAATCACCGGTTGAATCCCGAACCGAGGAAACTATGACTCTGTTAACAGTCCGCGAACCAGAAATCCGAGTAAGAAATTCTGTTAACCCGGGAGAAGATGTTAGGCATTCCCGGGTTCCGTGGTTCTAGCACGGTCGCTCAACTGTCATATTTGTATTTTATCTAATTTCAAAACATGTTCTTGCTTATGTGCTTTTTAATTTTTAAACCGTTATTATTATTATTTTTAACAAGAATTGCAACGTCGTGAAAATATGTCTCGAACCACGTCACGTCAATGCACCTGTGGTTTTTGACACATTTCAACTTCGTTGAGATTTGAATTTGGGTCACATAAATGTGCACCCGATTTTACGAAGGTAACTTTGTTAAAGATCGGTCCTAAAGCGACTAGCGTATTGTTAACTTTGCGAGAGGCCGTAAAATTCACTAAACGGTACTTCCCGAATTCTAAGTAATTTAGTATAGACATTTAAAGAGGGCCCCGCAATTTATGCATTTTTTGTTTGGCAGGTCTCGCCTCATTTATTATTCAAAGGTCAATCCTAAAGTAAACTATAATTTAATATTTAATTTTTGTCTCAAATAATAAAAGAATAAGTCCTAATTAATTAGCATCATTTAAGAGTTACTATTTTAGATCTTTGGCTTTCCATGATTCGGCAGTGTAGTAATTTAGTGATGATACACATCACGATGAACTTTTCAGATGTAATAACTCACGAACAACTAACAAATATTTTGACTGAAACAAGGAATATTACCAATATGTTCCTACTTTCTAAGACCCATTACTTTATTTTCATCCCTCACATCCAACGAATTTTTCTCTAAATTAGAGACTATTACTTTAATCCACCCTTGTTTAAAGGAACAACATATGAAATACAAAGAAAATAACCTTTACTGCTCGCGTCAATTAATATGCAACTTGAATTTAAATTGTGAAGAATTGAACACAAACAAACTTTGATAATTCAACAAAATCAGAACAACACATTTATGAAATAGACATGATAACAGAATAACATATTCATGATCGTTGTAACACTACAAAACGAAAGGGAAGGAGTTATCGCACATTGAAACCTTGTAGAAAATAGAATTGATCACTGTTAATCGGACCAAAATGAATTCTCGAACGGAACCGCAACAAAATTCAACACCGGACCTCGTCGGCACCTCTAACTCCGACCAAGCACTGGAAAATCTCGAGTCAAACCCAAACACCTTGACTACTCCATTTCGGAACGCTTGAAACCAAATTCGAGAACTAGACAGGTGAAGCTATGTATTTCGAAAATCAGATTCAAGTTACAAAAACTGAGCGAATGTTGGCTAGAAAATCACTCAAATCATTCGCCTAATTCAACAATGAGTTTGATAAAAATACACATGGATCTGTAACTTGATTTCCAACAGTCGATCAAATTGATTCAAAAAAATATTAAGAGCCAAGAGGTGAAAAATGGGAACGATCGATCTCTGTTTTTGGCTCTTGTTGCTGAAGAAAAATTAAAAATGAGGGGGGTGCTTGGGAAGATCAAGTTCAGAGGGCTGAGGTCGTCTCTTTGATGCACTTTAGCGATGGACTTTTTAGAGAAAATGGTCCATTTTTGTATTTTTTTCGTTTTTTCTATTTTTGTATTTTTTGTCCGTTTTTTTGTGTAGTCCTCCNTAATTAAAAATCCTAAAAGTTATAAAATTATACTAATTATAAAAATTATAAAAGGTATTTAATCATAGATTAAAAGAAAAAAAAATCAATAAAAGAAAAAGTGTAAAAAAAAATGAAGTATGTTTTGTAATTTTCAACTTTTATGAAAACAAGTAATTACTAATTAATCCTAAAAACGTAAAAGTAATGCCTAAATGTCACGCGTGATATTTTGGTATTTTTCAATTAATAAAATTCTATAAAATTCCTAAAAATGGCAAATAATAAGAAAAAATTATTTTCTTGGGATTTTTGTCGGAGTATTTCATATATGGCAAAAATCACGTGCTCACAAATTTGACACCAAATTACATTCCTATATGCTATTCATGATTTTTTTTTAAATTTAACTAAGCCACATTTTCCAGGAAGGTCCTGAGAGTTTACGGTCAAACCTGTTTTGGTGCTTGCTCTTTCCCCTACGGAGAATTTCTCCGAAACAACCGAATTTTTTTTGCCCCTATTTCAATCAAAGAAAAATTTTGTCAGTTTAAAATGGTGGTTAGTTGATGGCATTCTTGCTAAAGATGTCTCCGCTGCCGTGTTTTGCTTTGAACTGCTTCCCCGAACTGGCCCTGAACCGCTTGACCTTCAAACCCTATAACCTTTGATGATCCAAGTGTTCTATACCCATAATGTTATTTTATATCTTTGACCCCTTTATCTGAACCTTTGCATCTACCATAACATTACCAAATCATTCCACCGATGAAACTTCTGGCGATTTCTTGTATCCCACTTTACATCATGCTATCTTTCGTATGTTCTGGCCACACTATGCTTTGCAATTTTTGGAAGATGGTAGTGAGCTTTGAAGTCCTTTCTTATTTGCTTTCAACAAAACTGACATTGAAACATCTTAGAGAAACAAAACTCCGAAAGAAATGAAATGCAATGACCTTGAGAGTTAAGGATAAAGAAAATCCAAAATCGGACGACTTGCTAAAAAAAGAAAAGAAAAAGAAACTTATATGAGTGGAACAGCTGGTACCATTGATCATGACATGCACTTCGGACTAATCGGCCCAATCCGTCCAACCAATCAACTTTCAGTTGCCATACTTTGTTGCCCCGAAATTCCATAACCTGATTTCTTCACCCAAACCCTAACCTTGTTCATCCTGCGGTGTCCTGAATGGTCTTCACCCACAGACCTCTCTCATTTGTTCACTTCTCAACTCACTTTTTCCTTAAGGTGCCCGTGTGGGTATTCTCCTTTTCATTTCTCTCAACTCCCGTTGCCTTATGGTGCCCTTGAGGGTTTTCACCAATAAGACTCTCATTTTTTATTTCTCTCAGCTCCTGTCGCCTTACGGTGCCCGTGAGGGTTTTCACCAATAAGACTCTCTCATTTTTCATTACTTTCCTGCTTGTACCGGAGTGTTGCCCCTGAGATGAATCACATCTAACTGCTCGACTTGGCATTTCCCGAAGACTGATCAGAAGGTCTTTCTTTAGACCATAATGTGGATTTTGGATAGGGTTAGAAAAGAAAGGTATCACATGCTCAAAACAATTCAGCTAGGTTTAAAATTATAACTTTTGGAATCAGATTTCTTACAACAACCGCAACTTCGGCCCAAGTTTCTTGCTTGGGAACTTTTGGATTTTTACTTTCATGGGACCGAACTGTGAGGCTGCCTACTTATCCTTAAAAGGAATCAGGTCGAACATAGTTCATGGCATAAAAATTACTTTGTTGTTGCGACTTTTCTTTATTTTCCTTCCATTTTCTCTTCTTTTCTTTTCTTTCTTCCTTTTACCTTTTCTCTTTTTCTCTTTTTCTTTTTCTTTTTCTACTCTTTTCTTTTTTTATTTTTTTTTTCTTTTTCATTTTCAATTTTCTTCTCACTTTTTGCTTTTATTTATCCTTTATGCTTGTGTTTCTAAGCTTTGCTACTGATTCCAAAAGAGGGGTATGAAAGAAAATAAATAAGGCTCAAAGGGGTAACAAAAGATAAAGTGTTTAGATAGCAGGACAAAATGCCTTCGTCATTCTAATCTCCAAAACATGCCAAGAACAAACAAATACAATTAAAACAAAGAAAACCATATATAATATCTCTTGACCGCATCGAAATTGATGGCCATTTCAACACACTTGCCTTTTATATCTGTCAAATACAAAGCACCATTGGATAACACTCTCGTCACGATGAATGGACCCTACCAATTTAGGGTGAACTTGCCTTTGGCCTCAGCCTGATGTGGAAGAATACGTCTTAACACTTGCTGACCCACTTTGAACTTTCATGGGTGAACTTTCTTATTATATGCTCTTGCCATTTTTTGTTGATACAACTGACCATGACACACTGCTGCCAATCTTTTCACATCGATCAAACTCAACTTCTCCAAGCGTGTATTGACCCATTCATCATCATCAATTTCGGCTTCTACGACAATCCGAAGGGATGTAATTTCCACCTCTGCAGGTATCACTGCCTCGGTGCCATACACCAACAAATAAGGAGTCGCCCTACTGAAGTACGAATAGTAGTACGATAACCTAGCAATGCAAAAGGCAGCTTTTCATGCCACTGCCTAGAACCCTCCACCATTTTCCGCAGTCTCTTCTTTATATTCTTGTTGGCCGCCTCAACTGCTCCATTTGCCTTGGTGCGGTAAGAGGTGGAATTGTGATGTGTAATCTTGAATTGCTGGCATACCTCTTTCATCAGATGACTATTAAGATTAGACCCATTGTCTGTAATGATCACATTTGGTATCCCAAACTGACAAATGATATTTGAGTGCACAAAATCAACCATCGCTTTCTTGGTCACAGACTTGAACATTTTAGCCCCAACCCATTTAGTGAAATAATCAATGGCCACCAGAATGAACATGTTCCATTTGATGTTGTTGGCTCAATTTTGCCAATGACATCCAAGCCCCATGCAACAAAAAGCCATGGTGCAAATATTATGTGCAATTCCGATGGTGGAGAATGAATCAAATCTCCATGTACTTGACACTGATGATACTTGCGCACAAAACTGATATAATCTCGCTCCATAGTAAGCCAATAATAACCTGCTCGGAGAATCTTCTTTGCTAACACGTACCCACTCATATGTGGTCCACAAACTCCCGAATGTACTTCGACCATAATAGTTGTGGCCTGTCTAGCATCTATGCATCTCAACAACCCAAGATCTGGAGTTCTTTTGTACAATACCCCTCCACTGAAGAAAAATCCATTTGCCAAATGTCGAATTGCTATCTTTTTATCCCTTGTGGCCTGTACTGGATACACTCCCATTCTGAGGTATTCTTTGATATCATAGAACCACAACTCACCATCAAGTTCTTCTTCTACTATATTACAGTAGGCATGTTGATCGCGGACCTGAATCTGCAAAGGGTCCACATAGGCCTTATCTGGATGATGCAATATTGATGCCAAAGTAGCCAAAGCATGGGAAACTTTATTATGAATCCTTGGAATATGCCTGAATTCTATTGATTGAAACCGTTGACAAAGATTATGCAAACATTTTCAGTATGGTATAAGCTTCAAATCTCGTGTTTCCCATTCCCCTTGAATCTGATGTACTAGAAGGTTCGAGTCACCCATGACCAAGATTTCCTGGACACCCATATCCACAGCTAACCTCAAACCCAAAATGCATGCCTTATACTCGGCCATGTTATTAGTACAATAGAAATAAAGGTGAGTCGTAACAGGGTAGTGCTGCCATGTTTCAGAAATAAGTACCGCTCATATCCTAACGCCTTTCATATTGGCATCCCCATAAAAGAAAATTTTCCATCCCGGCTTCTCAACTTGTTCCAATTCATCAACGTGCATTACCTCTTCGTCGGGGAAGTATGTCTTCAAAGGTTATTATTCTTCATCTACTGGATTCCCAACCAAATGGTCAGCCAACACTTGTGCTTTCATTGCAGTCCAGGTCATATAGACAATATTGAATTCTGTGAGCAAGATTTTCCACTTTGCGAGCCTCCCTGTGGGCATAGGCTTCTGAAAGATATACTTCAACGGATCCAACTGAGAGATGAGGTAAGTGGTATATGATGACAAGTAATATTTCAACTTCTGTGCTATCCAAGTTAGGGCACAACGCGTCCTCTCAAACTGAGTATACTTAACCTTGTAAGCTGTGAACTTTTTGCTGACCTAACACACATCCAAACAAATTGTCCAAAATCTTCAAATACAGAATCAAAGGCCTTTCTAGTTCTGGCGGGACCAACACAAGTGTGTTTGACAGATACCCATTTATCTTATCAAATTCTTCTTGACATTCGTCTGTCCACTTGATCGCAACATCCTTCTTTAACAGCTTGAAGATAGGCTCACAAGTTGTCATAAGCTGAGCGATAAACTTGCTGATATTATTCAATCTCCCTAACGGACTCATCACCTCAGTCTTGTTCTTTGGAGGTGGCAAATCTTGGACGGCTTTGATTTTTTATGGGTCCAATTCAATACCTCGACGGTTGACTATAAATCCCAACAATTTTCCAAATGGAACACCGAAGATTAAGTTTGAGATTGTACTTGCGAAGCCTTTAGAAGAATTTTCTCAGATCCCTGACGCGGTCAGACTGCTTCCTGGTCTATACAATTACATCATCCACATACACCTCGATCTCTCTGTGTATCATGTCGTGCAATATGGTTGACATTGCCCTCATGTAGGTTTCCCCAGCATTTTTCAGACCAAATGGCATGACCCTATAGCAGTATGTTCCCCATGGCATGATGAATGTCGTCTTCCTCATCCATTAAGATCTGGTGATAGCCCGCACTACAATCCACAAAAGAACCAATCTCGTGTTTGGCACAATTATCAATCAATATATGGATGTTTGGTAATGGGAAGTTATCCTTCGGACTCGCCTTCTTGAGATCACAGTAATCAACGCACACCCTAGTCATACCATCCTTCTTTGATACATGCACAACCTTGGCTAACCAGGTGGGATATCGCGTGACCCGAATGATCATTGCATCAAACTGCTTGGTAACTTCTTCTTTGATCTTCACACTCATATCTGTTTTAAATTTCCTCAGCTTCTGCTTGACATGAGGGAATGCCAGGTCAGTGGGCAATTTGTGAACCACCAAGTTAGTGCTTAGACCCGGTATGTCATCATATGACCATGCAAAAACATCTTTATACTCAAACAATGCCTTAATTATCTCTTCTCTGAGTTGTGGTTCTAGATGGACACTAATTTTAGTCTCCCAGACATTATCCCGATCCCCTAAGTTGATTGCTTCTATATCATTCAGGTTAGGTTTGGGTTTTTCTTCAAAATGGCTTAATTCTTTACTGATTTCCTCAAAGGCATCCTCATCACCATATTACACTTCATCATCATACTCAATTTATTGTATTATTATTATTTTAGAATTAGATTGGCATTTAAGACTGGGTCGGAGATTCCTCATGCATGTCATGTTACTGAACCCAGCATAAAAAGGATTGTACAGAAAGAAAAGAAAAACAAAAATAAAACTATCAGGAATGAAAAAGAAGGGAAATTGCATTTCATTGAAATTTTAAAGATAACAAGGTTTAACTCATCCAAATGGACGAAACATAGAATCTGAATTACAACCCTGAAAATAATCCAGAGTAAACTAAATGAAAACTCAAAGCTGACTACCAAGACTCCCTCCGAGTAGGAAGAGGAGTAGCATCCATATTGTTGATCTTTGCACAGGGCCCCATAAATTGCACATCTGCCTTGCTCGATCCTTCTACAGCTTCCACCATATTCACCTCGATGAAAACTTTTCAAACCTTTCAAGCAACTCCTTATCAGTACCAACCACAGAATCGGGCATTGTTGTTACTGGGTGCTTCTTAGTACCAGGACTGACAAAGGATCGGGAGAGACGTGGGACAGGCTTTGGAAGAACCCATGCTTTATGTTTCAATTTTTTGGCTCGCCTTATGTCTGCAGTTGTAGGCTTGAACCCAAAACTAAAAATATCCAAGTTTCTGGGAAAAGACATTGGTTGTACGATACCTTGCAGAGAAACACCAAAACCCTTGCCAGGTATGAAGCCATTCTTCAACATCTCTGAAGCCACCATGACTGATGCGGCTGCTACTTTTGGAATTGGAACACACTCACCTTCTGGGATCTTTTCAACTGATACTGTGTCAAAGACCTGATAGACCTACGGACCCTTGTCAACTTTAGCTTTGATAAAAAGTACAATGGCATCACCCAGGGCACACAGATTATCCTCGCTATGCACTATAATTTCCTATCTGTCCCATTCAAATTTAATCATCTGGTACAGGGTATATGGCACTGCCGTTGCGGCATGAATCCAGGGTTGGCCCAGCAAAATATTATAATAAACTGCCACATCCAGCACTTGAAATTCCATAGTAAATTCAACTGGTCCTGTTGTCAGTTCCAGCACTATGTCCCCGACTGAATCTTTCCCTCCACCATCAGACCCCCGCACGCAAATACTATTCTTGTAAATTCTTTCATTGTCCACTTTCAATTTGTCCAGGGTAGAGAGAGGGCAAATATTTGCACTAGACCCATTATGAATTAGTACCTGGGTAACCACGGAATCTTCGCACATCACCGTAAGATAAAGTGCTCTATTATGCTTAGTACCCTCCACGGGCAATTCATCATCATAAAAAGTGACTCCGTTTACCTTAAAAATCTTGTTTAATATATTTTCCAGATGGTTTACAGAGATTTTGTCAGGAACATGGGCCTCGTTCAAGATTTTAATCAACGCCCGGCAGTGCTCGTCCGAATGTAATAACAATGAGAGCAATGAGATCTGTAGGGGTCTTCCTCAACTGCTCTACAATAGAATAGTCCTGCACCTTCATTTTCTTTAAGAATTCTTCCGCTTCTTCTTTGGTCATAGCTTTCTTCACTGACATTGGGTTATCTTTGAAAGTTTTGGCTTTTCTTAACTCCTCGGGGGAAAAGCATCTCCCTGAGCGAGTCAAACTATGGGTCTCACAAACTTCTTATTTAAACTCTTTCCCTTTGTAGAGCACTGTCATTCGGGAATAATTTCAAGGGGCAGCCTTGCTGTTGACTATTGGTAGCTGAGTTACTGGTTTGATGATAACAGGCTCTATGCGAGCACCTTCCACAACTACAACAGGCTTGGTAGCTACCCCTGGCACTACCACTTTTGCTTTTTCCTGTTCCACTATAACCCTGCTTGAAGACTCCTTCTGAACCACCATAATTGTTTTACTATCCGTCTCCTTCAACTTGATCAACGACTTCTCACTAGTTAACTTCTCACTTGGCCAGACATACTGTACCTGATCATCATTACAGTTTGTGAGGGCTTTTTAGGCTCTCCTCCTTTTTGAACTATCTCAATCGTATTAGTCTCATGATGGGACGGGAGCGTATTTTGGTTGATGTTAGGCATTTTCGGGGCTTGAACCTCGATCTGACGGGTATCAATGAGCTCTTGAATGGCTGTTTTCAATTACCAGCATTTCTCTGTGTCATGCACCGGAGCCCTGAATAATATTCACAACTCACCGAGTGGTCAAGATTTCTCGGAGTGGGGTTTGGAAGCTTAGGCTCAATCGGATTCAACATACCCAACTATCTCAACCTGTGGAATAGACTGGTATATGATTCTCCCAATGGAGTGAAAGTTTTCTGCTTTTGTGACCTCTCATTCTTGAAGGCTTGATTTGGTCGGAAACCTATTCCAGGGGAATTTCTGTAGGCTTTTGGGGGTGGATATGTATTTTGTGGAGTTGAGTAGGTATTTTGTAGGGTTGCCGCACGCCATTGTGCATGGGTAGGAGGTTGAGTGTATGCTTGAGCATGATAGACAAAGAAGTGGAGATCTGGAGATGGGTAGTAGTGTTGTGGTGGGCTATATGGAGTGTGGGATTAAGTTTGGGGGTGGGGTCGAGGCTGGTTATAGTAAGGTGACGGGCCCCTAGACCAAGCTCTTGACTCAACTACCGCAACATCCTCTTTCTTCTTCTTCCCCAGTACACCCCCGGTGCCATTTTGAATGGCCTGGGAGGTCGCCTTGATTGTTGAATAACTCATGATTTTATTGGACTTGAGTCCTTCATCTGCCATGCTTCACATTTTTACCACTTTGCTGAAGGATTTCCCTACCGCTGACATCAAGTGACCAAAATAAGTGGGCTCCAAGGCCTGCAAGAAATAATCAACCATTTCACTCTCTTTCATATGAGGGTCAACCCTCGCTGCTTGCTCTCTCCAACGGAATCCATATTCTCTGAAACTCTCCCTATGCTTCTTCTCAATCTTCGTCAATGACAGACGGTCTGGGACAATTTCAAGATTATACTGAAAATGGCAGACAAATGCTTGGGCCAGATCGTCCCAAGTGTACCACCGACCATGATCTTGTCTGGTGTACCATTCCAAAGCTGAGCCACTTAAACTTTGACTGAAATACACCATTACTAATTCATCTCTTTTGCCTGCTCCTCTCATCTTGCTACAAAAACCTCTCAGATGTGCCATTGGATCACCATGCTTATCAAATAAATCAAACTTGGGCAATTTGAACCCCGCTGGTAATTGGACATCTGGGAACAGACATAGGTCTTTATATGCCACGCTTACTTGTCCACCTAGCCCCTGCATATTCCTGAAAGACCACCTAGACATAGGTCTTGACTTTTCTAAACATCTCTTCTTGCTCAGAATTGTTAGAAGGCTTCTCAATTTCTGCCGAGAGATCAAAATGAGGAGTGTAAGAACATGGATCTGGTGCTTTGAAGGTCGGTTCTGGGGAATAATAATGGTTGTCATGAGTCTAAAATAGAGGCTCACTAGAAGATCGATGTAATGCAGCGGGTAGAGGCGCCACAAAAACAGGTGTGATTGGTGGAGGAAGGTATGGGACTTGTTTAATCGATTGCATGCATCATCCCGACTTTCCCTATTTCCATTTGCCACTTCTTTCTTTTTCATTTCTCTTTTTCTTGCCTTTGCTTTCTCTCTGTTTTTGTTCTCTCATCCCACCCTCTTATTTTGCCATTGTTTTCTTCTCTCAGTTTCTTATTCTTTTCTCTTTTTCTTTCATTTTCTCTCTTGTTTTTCCCTTCTTCTTTTTTTCCACTCTTGTTTTTCCTCTCTTTTCTTTTTCCTTTTTGTATTTGGTTACGGTAGAATCCTATGAAGATTGCCTACGTATCATGACCCAGCATGAATCAGACCAAGCATAGTTCTTTAAGATATAAATGAAAAATGAATAACAAAAAAAATATTTTGGGATTTTCAATTTTTCATAAAAAGCAAATACTTTGATTACAATGACTCGAAAAACTCAAGACTCAAAAGCAACTAACAGACTCTGAAAAGATGAAAGTACTTATTCAAAGAACTACAGACTCTAACTTAACTAACAAACTTTAAAAGCAGAAACTTACAGACTCAACAATCACGAATACATTAATGCCTCAAAAACTCCTGGTGCCCGCGGGGCATCATTCGGCATCTCCGCGGGCCTACGTGCAAGATCCCATTGGATCCTCTCTAAATCACTCATGATTTATCGGACAAATATAATTACCACTTCAAATAAAGTGTTACGGGTCATATCCTCACATGTTTGGCGCTTCACAACAATATAATCAGCAATGGCCCTGATATTCTCTCTGATCCTACCCTTCTCCTGAAGTAGACGCCCTACCTGTTGATTACGGGCCTCTAATACCTAAGTGTCATGGAAATGTTGATTTTGCAGTTGTTGTACTTCTTCCTCCATCTGAGCCATAAGGACATAACATTGTTCCCTTTCAGCTTTAAAATCCTTGGCTTGTTTGATCATTTTGTTCTCGATAGTGATGACCCTTTTCTTTAACCCCGCAACTTCATTGTCGTATTGCTCTTTTAACTGCCTAACCAAGCATGCTCTTTATTCTGCATTCTTAGCCAGTTATATTCGAGCCCTTGCCAATTCATTCTCCACTTTTTTTAAATCAAAATCATAATCATCCACTTTCTGCCTAAGGTTTTTTATGAGCTTTTCATCCTTTACACTCCTGGCGAGATTCTCGGCTGCTATCTTCATTTCTCGAATTTGGGCTCGTAAAGCTTCATTTTTCTTTAGCTAGTTTCTTCTTTTCACCCTCATCGGTTGTGGCTTGCAAGTTGTTTTCAAACTGAAGGTCCCGGACCTACTTTTCCATCTCTCCTATTTTGTCCATGTATTCATTCTCTGTGGCTAACCAAGCCCACTGTTCTTGTGATAACTCAAAAAAATCCTGGAGGTGGGGTCTTTTGACCGGCCTCCTAAATGCAATTTCCCTTCTATTACAAGCATGGTACCCATGCGAAACTTATCATTTGGATCGATCCCATATATAGGTATTCGTTGTCAAGTATTGACACTTACTCCAAATCTGGCGGATTGCTGCTTCAGGAAACTGACCATCACGACCAATCTCAACTACTTGGGCACTAATATCCTCATCTTTTGGTACTATTTGGCATCTCCCGAGCTGTTTTAAAACCCGATACATAAGGCTGGATGATCCTAAGACCCATCAAGAGGAAGTGAGGCCCAGTTGCTGGCATATATATGATCTCATCCACGGGCAACCATCCAAACGTCCACTCTATTTGGCTAGCAGTGATGGACCGAAGGTGTGATATCCATCTTATGACCCCTTCAGGCAAGCTGATCCCATCAATCCTCGTATAAAATTCCTCTATGCAGGTTTTCTCTGTTGACCCATAACTCATAAATTGAGGACGATGGCATAAGTGTTCAATCATCCACATTTACAACAACAAGTTGCACCCCTCAAAAAAGTTTCCTCCGTCTTTGCAGGCTATGAGAACGTGGAAGATTTCAGCTACTATCATGGGCACAAGGGTGTTTTTGGCCTGGGTGAGTAAAGTGCTGACAACCAGCTATTTTTATGTCGATATTTCCATCTTTCCTAGGGAACACCAGAGGCCCCAAGAAGACCACCATAAAAGCAAAATGTCTATGTTCTTACCATTTGAGGTGGTTTCCTTTGCTACATATTTTGTTTCCCGGATTGTTGAACCCCCCTATGTGGCCATATCTATGGTATATAAATTGTGGAGTACAAAAGCTAACTGCCAAATCCGGGTTGTGGACCCCCCTGCTTATCCTCAGCGAGTCTAAGAATATTTGCACAGCTACGGTTCTCGGGGAAACCAAGTACTTATGTCTTAAAGGAACCTCAGCACTCCCAATGTACCCGGCTATTTCTTCTAAAGTCGGGGTAAGTTCAAAATCTGAAAAATGGAACACGTTGTGTGCCGGGTCCCAGCATGTAACCAATTCCCTTATGATGTCTCCCCTGGGCCTAATCTTTAATAGACCTGTAAGACCTCCCAAATATTATTTGACCTTGTCTTTGCCTTCTTTACCTAGATCATCCCACCACATATGCAACTCCAAGGGAATTTTGTTCATGATTGAGAAAGGTTCATTTTGAATTTTGCTCATCTTGCACATTTATTAAGGTGGTTAAAAGAAAACTGTGACTAATTTTGACTCAAAGGAAACAACACCAATTTTTAAAAGTTTATTTCGAACTAAAACCTAGCTTTACAAATTTTGCAAATACGGCCTTTCAGCACTTCGGGAGAAAGATTTTAAGGTTGTGCTTGCAAACTGACCCAAATTAAAAAAAATAACCAAAAGTGATTGTTCTTGCAAAAATCGTCGCCCTTTTAGGGACATTCTGCTATTTACGACAAGAATGGCACCACCTTACATAAAAATAGAATTTTGTTCTCTTTAGGCTATTTTTTCAAAATAGAAGTTGGACCTGGTGGGGGTTGCCTACGTGTACCACACCCTGTAGAAATCAAACTAGCGTAGTTCGGGCAAATAAAATAAAACCAACTATTTTTTAAAACAAAACCTTTTCATTTTTTTTCCTCAAAAATTCGGCAGAGTTTCAGTACCATTGGTTTTTCTTTCAAAACAGGTAATTACCTCTCTTAACCCTCACACTGCTATTTTCTTTTTCAAACTCTTCCCTTTTAGTTAAAAGTCGGTCAGCATGCAAATCCAAAGCAGATAAATGCACAAATAGGATGCATTAGGATGATCTATTATTTTGGGTACATCTGTCCTAGATGAACCCAACCCCTGTGTTGAGTCCCTTAAGTCAAATACACATGATGCAAACAAGCGTACCTACTAGGGATCCGGCATGAGGCTGAATTATTCTAGGTTCAAAACCTGGGTATATATTCTAGACTGTGTACCCGAGCGGACAACTCGAGTCGAGGAGGGTTCTATGTACCGGGAACCAAAAGGCCATCCGGCTTAGTCACTTATCCGAGCTTCTTTCTTATTTCAAGGTATGACACTAACAAAATAGGGAGTCTCGACCAGCGAGCACATCCCCGAAGATGAGAAGAGAAGGGTTTCGTAACAGTTTTATATATACAGTTCAGATAATATCAAAGTGGTAAAAAGCAACATTTTGCACATTAGTCCCAAACATGTAATAAAATCAGATAATAAAGAAAGCCAAATACAACAATTATTCCAAGCTCAAATTCTTGAACCCTAAATTGAAGTTTTGGGTTCTTTTCCCTAACAGAGTCGCCAAAGCTGTCACACCTCCTTTTTTCACTACACCCCCAAGGAAGGAGGGTATAATAAACGGAGTTTTTTCAATTAAAGGACAATCAAAACGGGATTATATATTAAAATATTCAGAGTCGCCACTTGGGATAATTAATGGTGTCCCAAGTCACCGGTTGAATCCTGAATCGAGGAAAAGATTGACTTTGTTTAACAGTTCGCGGACCAAAAATCCAGGTAAGGAATTCTGTTAATAGGAGAAGGTGTTAGGCATTCTCGAGTTTTGTGGTTCTAGCACAGTCGCTCAACTATTATATTCGGCTTAATTATCTAATTTTAAACAATTATGAACCTATGTGCAAATTTTAACTTTTAGCCACTTTTATTTAATTTAGGAATACAGTAACATTGTTAAAACACGTCTTGAATCACGTCACATAAATGCACTCGCGTTCCTCGACGTATTTTAACATTGTTGAGATTTGGATTTTGGTCACATAAATGCGCACCCTAATTTATGAAGGTAACATTATTAAATGACGCGCCTAAAGCAACTAGCGTTAGCAACTTTGCGAGGGCCATAAAAATTTGCTAAATGGAACGCCTCTAATTCTAAGGATAAAACAAGATTAATTAAAACAAGGGCCATAAGCTATCCCTTTTAATATGGCACGCCTCGCAGCGTAACTAGTGAAGATCCGATTAATTGAAGGCAATATTTATCAAACACTTTTAGCCTAAAGTTCAAACCAATTCAAAGCTAATGAACCAACATTAGAGAGGGTGAAGGGAAGGAAGATTACTAGTTAAGGAAAAGAGCATTGGTATCAAGTGACTGGCCCTATGGCCAAAAGAAATGGCCTGCTCTTAATCCAGGCCCAAAATAAGTCAATGGCCTCAGAGACTTATCAAAGCCAAATGCAAGACCCAAGAACGAGTCTCTAAACAAGCGTGTATATTGAATTGTTTGAAGTTTCAATGTGAATCCAATTTTAATAAGAAGACAGTCACTGTTAAATTCAAGTGACATTGACTGTATTCAATGGTCCAAAAGGGGGGTCCACTTTCAGGAATCTGAAGTTACCACAAACTGGGCTCAATATCGAGCCCTTGCAGCGACACAATTAGCACATAAACAAGAGATTAAATGGTCCCAAATTGATTTCAAGCAAAATAAAGTAGGTCGAATCTGATTCAAAACATCCATGATATCCATTTAGCTTCCGAACTTAATCATTTCAGGAAAGAGTGAATAGATAATATTTGTAAGAACTAAAAATTTAAATAATCGACATGTAATCATGCTGGACTTCGTAAAACTAATTTCAAATTGACAATTTCAAACGATTTCATGCCAATTTAAAAAGATGATTTCAAAAGACAATCTCAACCTTAAACCACTATGACTTCACAAACCATCATTTGGGCATTTAACCATACTTGAAATGAAATGTTTAAAAGATTTGAGCCAAACTCAACTTTCATTTGATGCTTTCTTATCTCCTGAAAGCTCAAAAAAATATTCACAAAGAAAGGCCCATAAACCGTGCTCCAAACTATATAGGGGAGGGCAAAACCTGGGATAATTACTGGGGAGCAACTTCAATGAACCCATATTCAGAATTACATACATTTAATCCTACGATTAGGGAAACAAAACTAAATAATTTCAACCAGTCAAAGTGCAAATCACAGCCCATAATTAACACATACTATAGGGTCCAAAATATTCTCAAATCAATTACGTTCCCCTGAGTTCAAGTCCAGACTTAACAAAACAAGAGAGGTGCAGCTAAAGCTATTCTAAAGCAAAACAAGAACCAGATTCAACTAAACAGATAGCAAAAAAACTAATATTGATTATGCTTCAACTTGAATTACAGAAGTTCATAGTTGCACTTCACATGATGACAGATCCAAGGCATGCCTAGAAATTGAAATATATACCAAAGGGGTGAGGGGTCAACAGTAATATGAGCAGAAATCAACACCAGCAACCATGAATCCAACAAAGCCAAACTCAGAACCAAGAAGAAAGCACAACAATCCAGAAAATAACTTCAATCGAATGGTAACTCAGCAGAATTCAAACCAAGCTTAAATCAATCCATCTCAAACACCCAATGAATCCATGATCTCTTCAGCAGATTAGAATTTTTAAAAAAATCAAAAAAGAAAATCAATGAAACAGTGAAGATTGCAGCTCCTTGTGATTTTCAGAAATTCTTAGCTCTTAAACTCTGTCTTGAAATGCAAGAAATGATGCCTTTATAGTTCAAGAAAGTAGGGCCTCGGATTTTAATTTTTTGCACATTACTCCTTTGTCAATTTTCCTTTTTGCTTAGCTATCATCTAATTATTGACTTGTTGGTCAAGCTAACCTATTACAAATCTGAAATTCAATTTAAAAACCCCCACTAGAAGCTTCCTATTCTTGTTATTAAAAATTTTCTCTAATAAAATTCCTAAAACACCCTCCAATTGCCATGTTAATTACTCTCTGAACCCAATGGGTCGACTGGCCAATCTGAATGGGTTACAGACCCAAAACTGAATCCCTAAATGGGCCTGATGTTACCTAGAAATCAATCTACTAACTAAAGACCCTCGGATGGGACCTGACCTATACTCTTTTACACAAAAACCAATTTTAAACAAACAGCCAAAATGAAAACAGAATTTGATGAACTAACCAAACTAAAACATTACCGTCTTAAGTTAAAGCCTATTACAGCATAACAAAACTCAAACCAAACATGCAAAGTTCAAACAATTGAATCCTAAAATTAACAAAAATTACCGCTAAATGAGATGGAAAAAGATCAGGAATCCAATTAAATCAAAACTCTCAAAAGTTAGCATTCTAGATTTGGGCATAAAAATCGAACACTAAATAAAGTAAAACTAGCAAATAGCAATCCTAAATCAATACTGAACATTATACTAACATGACTCGATCTTAATGACACTTTCAAAATAGTAAAATAAAGATAAATAGATAAATAAAAAGAAAAGAGAGGGAACGGAAGGGGCCAGTGATGAACGATGAAACAAGACGGAGGAGAATGAGAGAAAAATGGAAATACCTACATAGGCAGGCGGACGAGGCTTGACGAACTTCAAACGGACTTCGATTTGACCTGAAATTGGCATCAATCAAGTGTTCTCATCGAGAACAAACGACCAATGGCAATTTCATCCCTAATCGCTCTCTGAAACTCGAAGATTTAGGGAAGTTTTACCTTTCTTCTTTTAGATCCAGATTTAATCCGATTTAGTGGGGATTTGAGAGGTTATGGTGATGGCTTAAGAGTCAAGGGTGAACGAGGTTTGCATGGCTGGATTTTGGTGATGGTTGGAGCTGAAACACCATAAAAATGGCGGATTGAAGCTTAGGCAGAGAGACGACGAAGTACAGGGGCCTAAGGTAAAACTGAGGGGTCTCTAATGTTTGGACTCTCTAATGTTTGGACACTATTATGTGAAGGGGGCTTTCTTGGCCATTGGATCGGATGATAGATGGCCATGATTTCTTTGGTGTCATTAACTCGGAACGACGACGTTCCGTTTAAGACAGAATGGGGGG
>MU698386.1:74971-90351 GCA_026770625.1 Nicotiana glauca
GGGGGGGGGGGGGGTTCGGACCAGGCGTAAATGGGACTAGGGCCTGGGTCACCGGATTTCATAAGGGGGAAAGGTTTGGACTCAAGGAGATCAAATGAAATTGGCCCAATTTTCCTAAATCCCTTTTTTTCTACAATTGGAACTAAAATCCTAAATTAAGTTATAAAACCAAATTAATTTAACAAAAATACTAATTAAACCTAAATAATTATCACAATTAATAAATTAAAGAAACACTAACTCAAAAATCAAAAATTAAAATTAAAAGGTGCAAGATGACTATTTTTGTGATTTTCCCTTTTTATCAAATAACCTAATTACTCGATTAATCCTAAGATGCTAAATTAAATCCTAAAAGCGAATGCACCTATATTTTTATATTTTTTATTAATTAAAATGAACAGACAAAATGCAAAACAATTAACAAAAAATATCACAAAAATCCATAAAATTGCAAACACTGAAAGAAATTATTTTATTTTGAATTTCTGAAAGTAATTCATATATGGCAAAAATTACGTGCTCACATTGTGTTCCTCTTTGTAACAATTTTGGACAGTCACTTTCTAATGTTATGTTCCAGCTGTACAATTGACATGTACTTCTATCGGAGAACCTTAAGGGACCAGGTCCCTTTTGTGTTCTTCCTTGTGTTTGTTCACTCATTTGCTGGAGATCATACCGGACATTTTTTATTTGAAATGTATACCAGGTGGATCAGGTTCTCTGCATGGGTCTTGACAATAAGTTTGTTAGATCATCAAAACATAAGAAACATATGGCAAAGACATTGAAAACCAATCAATTTTTCCATCTTTGATGATGACAAACTTAGGCATTGATGGTATTTATTTAGAGCAGAAATAACTAGATAAGGCACTAGAAACTACACAAGTTCCCCCTGGCCTTACCAGAAACTACACAAGTTCCCCCTGACATTTTGCTTTTAATTTTCCCTTAATTAGATCCCCTATATTTTCATCAAGTTTCTACGCAAGTTCCCCCTGACCTTTTTTCCCCTTTTGGAAAGATACATAAGCAAGCAATCAGCATAAAGAAATCTAACACAGCCAACTCATGCCACATATGTGCACACAACATGACAGAAAAGAGAAGCTAGAGGAAAACAATATTTACAAATAAAAAGAGGAGTTGTTTCATTAATATTAACAAAGGACTGAGCAAAACATGAGCAGTAATGGTGAAATCCAGCATGCCATCACAATAGACAAACAAAAAGAAAACAACAACCACAAAACATTAGAGAAAAAGATAGTTGGCCACTAAGAGGATCCTAGGGGGCACTAGGAGAGGGAAGCTTGGAAGAAGAGGCAACAATAGTTTTGAGAACCAGGTCCAGTCGGGCATTTGCATACAGTTGTTCTTCAAGCAGTTTTGAGCGCAACTTATCATTTTCCTTTATCACGTGGGAAACTTCTTTATTAGTAGAATCGGGTCCTTTAACTTCTTGACTAAGCTGAGTTTCCAGTATGGTATTTTGAGCCCTTAACCTTCTGATCTCTTCATAAGCTGCATTTTGAGCATTGATCAGCTGAGAAATGGTCGAGATGCTTCCACCAACCCTTTCTACACACTCACATTCTTCCAGAGTGGTTATAGAGAAGGTTTGCTTGCGTGTCCCCACTCTGGTATTACCCATGAGGACCTTGTAAAATCTAAACACTTGAGTGAGGAGAAAGTCATATCGTAGCCCATGATTGCCACCTTTAAAGTTTGCCGCCTTTTGCATATGATCTATCATGATTGCTGGCAAATTGATTGAGACAAACTCATCAAGCGCCTCCATTAAAACCATATCTGATTTTGTAGCAATAGACCGCCTCTCAGAAAGAGGTAAAAGCATTTTGCCGAAATCTCTCGACTACGACTAGCGAAGTCTGCTCATCGAGGTCGTCCGAGAGACGTCCCCGATAAGCAGAGGGACTAATTATACGGGTCAAAATTGTCTAAGGGCGTTCGATGCAAAGTGATGTTGCTAAATGTAATTTGGCCGAGGTAGATTAGTAACTAATATGACTCATCGTCGAGCAGCCGATCATGGCCTAGGTCAAGTATCAGAAGGAGCAGAAACGACTAGTTTAGTAATAGGATCTTTAAGAGAATGTTCCGTATGATATTCTTTGTACTTGTACTTTTAGAGTCAATTGGGGATGTGTCCCTATAAATAGAAATAGAGACAAGGTAAAAGGCATGTAAGATTCTCGGATAAGAACACTCTTGAAAAGTAAACTCTCTCTAGATAAATACAAACATCACCTTTCTAAAGATATTCGATTTGTTGATTATTCTATACTTTTCCCATCAGACCCGAGAAAGTCTCTGATATTCTCATATTTGTCTGTTATTCATCATTGTCAGAAGGAAAAATCATTCACCTCATTCAATATTGGGTGAATCGTTCTCCTAATTTACTTTAGTATCATTTATTGATATGTAATGCTTGATATCCTCTCCCATTATTGGCATTGAAACATTAAGTACATGTTGCATTTATTCTCTCCCAACGTTGTTCAACATCATCCATATAGAACGATTATAGATCTGAAGTTATTAGTATTAACTAGGTTTAACTCCTCATTATATAAAATTAATTAGTTAATCAAAGGTTTATATTTTTTGGTCAAACAAATTCACCGTACCCACCGTTGGTGCAACCACCTCCTCAATTCCAACCATGAAGTTCAGTTCCCGTATTATTGAATTTGTAATTTTTACACACGCGACCCCAACGAATAATAGGTTCAATTTCTAAAAATAAAAAAGAGAAACCCGCTAAAATTGATCTCTACGTGCTATTGAAGAAAAGAATAAAGGAGTTTAATTTCTTGTCTCTTTCTCTAAGGGGCTTTCTCTTTTAGAAGGAGTGGAGTAGTTGGAGGAGGTGAGCAATAAGATTGGAATAGAGAATTTTTGAAGAAAAATAAATTAATGTGTTTCAAGGTCTTACGTTTTTGCTAACGCGAAGGAGCACGTTTACTTCACCAGTCCATTTATAACACTACCTTTGGAATCGATAAGAGGGTATCAGGTCAATTCCAAAAAATAATAAGGGGACGACCGCCAGAATTGGATTGTATGTAGATAATATTTTTCCACTATAGAAATACAATTCATAATATACATTTCATAACGTGAGAAGTTGGTGTCAATAGACCACAAAATAAGCCAATAAAGCTTTTGGGAAGAATACTTACTTTTCTGATAAATCTTTTGCCTTTCAAACATAGATGAGGCACTTGTGTTGGGCTCGGGTAACACATACAATTGGTAGCCCAATAAGCTCTTCAACTCCTATCAGTTGGTCAAGTGTTGCTCCGATCTCGGAGGTCTATCACTGTAGATATTCCGGTAGCCGGTAATTCATAGTTATAACCCTAATTTCACTCTGCTGGTCAATGCTTCACTGTAAAGTTCTTCATTTTTGCTATTTGATTGTGAGAAACGATTGATTTTTGCAGTACGTAAGCTATTGCCTTATTCTTTGTTCGGATTAGTATATTTCTCACTTTTTGTGATTGAACATGACTTTCATTTCCAGATTGGGGCCTCTACTGGAATAAAAGCATCACCTGTTCAAAATGCTGCACTATGTACATATCGCTTCTCAAAGAGCAAACAAACAGATTGGTAGCACGAAACAACAATAACAACCCAGTATAATTCCACGTAGTGAGGTCTGGGGAGGATAGAGCGTACGCAGACCTTATCCCTACCATGGGAGTAGAGAGTCTATTTCCAAACAGACCCTCGTCATCTTTCTCTCCGAGAACTTCTCACGTTACTCTTAGAGAGACTCAAACTCATAACCTTTGGGTTGGAAGTGGAGGTTGCATACAACCTCATCCGGCTCGAACTCACAACCACATTGCTAGCACGAAAAAAAAAGGGGGGGGGGGGGGAAAAAATCTTTCTTTCAATTGTCGAATGGCAAAAACAGAGTATACACAAAAATGAAATCCTAAGTTTTTAACTTTGGATAAAATCCAGAAGAGATGAAAGCAGTGATGATAAAGAGGATGTTGTACGAGGTGTTTTCTTTTTTAGGTTGCAACTCCATAAGAAAATAATTGAAGCCTATTGTTTAAGTTCCCTTAATTGCACAGTCTCCACTTTGTAGTTTGCTTCCAAAATTACATCCCTGATATTGTTGAAAATGCTAGTAATATCTTATAATCTCAATTAACTTCAAAGTTTTTGAAGTTAAAATGAATAAGGCTACACTCAATTTTGAATGTACTGACCCTAAATTTTAGATTACTTCTGGTGGTGAATTTACTAATGGGCTTGGAGAAATACTGCTGCGAAGTTGATCAAAATGGAAGAATTTATTGGCAAGATTGGTAGTGGGATAGGGTTGTTTTAGCCTTATTTTCCTGTTGAGCAATCACCATCTCCTTAACATCTTGCAACTCCAATTGAATGGAAGGCCTTAAGTTTTTGAGAAGACTGCTACTTTGCCTTGCCGCAGACCACAGAATAATTTTCGAAATTTTATAAATTGTCCTGTATTGTCACAACTCCTTTTTTATACACCTACCCCGAAGGATAAATGTATAAGGGGGTTTTTCCAATTTAAGTGTCATTATTCGAATTGGGATTATTTATTTATTTTTTAGAGTCGTCACTTGGGATAAGATTGATTTTTGGTGTCCCAAGTCACCGATTTAATTTAAATCCCAAATCAAGAAAAATTGTCGACTTCCCAATTGGAGTCTGCGAACCAGAAATTCTGTGTAAGGAATTCTGTTGACCCGAGGGAAGGTGTTAGGCACCCCCGGATCCCGTGGTTCTAGCACGGTCGCTTAAATTATTATAAATGGCTAAAATTTGATTTTTATACATGCTCCAACCCATAGTGCAATTTTAGAATTATTTACTGCTTTTAATTATTTTTTACGAAAATGAACGTCGTTTAAGAACGTGTTTTCGGATCAAGTCACATGAAATGCACCCGGATCTTCGACACATTCTTATTCAACATTTTCGGATTTGAATTTGGGTTGCATGAAATGCACACCCAAATTTAGGAATGTAATTTTAAAATCGCGTCTAAAGAGACTAACGTGTTATTATCTTTTGGGAAGGCCATGAAATTTGCTAAAACGCCTGTCCCGAATTCTAAGTATTTTTGAATTAAGTTTTTTGATGAGGGCCCCGCAATTTGTACTTGGTTTGGCGAGGCTCGTCTCATTTTTATTTTAAAAGGCCAATCCTAAAGCAAACTAAATTTTCTATTTTTATTTGTCTCTAAAGGCCAACTAATTCACAAATATAAATCCGGGTCTCGAATTCAAGCCCGAATTCAAACAAAAGGGAGACCCTTTTAGCTTGAACTCGCTACCTAATTCGAAACTCAATTTCATGTTTGTCAATTAATTTTCCATTTACCTATGTAATTTAAGGGTTGGGGACTTATAACAAATTTGGGCTTACAATTGGCCCAATTCATATAATACCTTAACAATTTTATTTGGGCTCAAGATTAGCCCAACGTGCATTTGGCCCAACAGGACTTGAAAATTCAGATCCATGGCCAGCTTAACATCGAAAATAAACTGAATTAAACAAGGTTGCAACTACTGATTTTTTTTTTTTTTTTGAATGAAATATTGGATGACTAACTACAATTCCAGTTCAATTTTTTAAAAATGCTAATATTTAACTAAGTGGAGCATCATTACTCATGAGTTAACAGCAAAGCAAATTACACATTTATTGAAATTTTAAGCTTAATCAAATGGCTAAAAAAATGCTCAACACGTTTAACATGAACATAAAATGAAGCTTACACACTGTTATTTATCCTGTTTCAGTTTTTGTAAACAATTAGTATAAGAAATTAAAATACACTACATCAAAACACTATTCTAAAATCATAGTTAACAATTTACGATCTAATCTAACAGTCTATTTAAACTAGATAGTCATATTGAGTTAACTATGACTTAGGTCATTCCAAAGGTTCATTTCAATAACCCAATGTTATACCACATTTAACCACTAATCATTGACTTCAAAATGATCCTAATTATGCATACATTTACTGTTTATATAACATGGACATAAAACTAATGTCAACTAAAAATAACAGGCAGCCTTTTAACAGTCCAAAAATAGTCTTAATTATACATTCCATATTCTAAGCTAATACAAATTGAAATTAAACTATACTAAGCAGTTATACAATGACTAATATCTATAAATTTCAAAATAAACATAGAGATAGAAGCCAAAACATTAACACTTTATTTCATCTTTAATTCAAAATCACATCGAGACCGATTCAAGTGAGTACCTGGAGAATAGGATGTAAACAAGTGAGGATTCAAAACAAAAATTAGAGAATCAGCAACAGCAATGGGCAGAACTCAGCAAACGAAACCAGCAACTCAGGAAAATTTCAAAACTCAGCCAATTGATCACAAAATTATTTGAACACACTCAAATGCAATCAAAGTTTGATCCAGGACATACAGCAGTTCTTCAGGAATCAAAACGATCAAAAACTCACTCCAAATGAACACTAACAATTTCAGAAGCTTTGAATAGCTAAATATAGAACAGAAACAGAGCAATTGAACTATTTTTGGTTTTGAAAATCAATGTAACAGTGATATTTTTGGATTTTTCTACTGATTTTTATTAATTTTTGCTTTTTGAAGGTTTGAAGGTTTGAATTTAAAATCAGATCTGAAAATTGGAGAAAAATAGCTTTGAGAGGGAATTTTTATGGCTGGAAACTCTGGAAATTTCCAGGGGATCTAAACTTTGGGGAATTTTTAGAGATCCAAACTTCTGAATTTTCAGGGGGTCCAAACTTTTGGGGAATTTTTCAGATCTCAAAAACTTGTTAGTGAAGGCATTAGTGTGCCTTTTATTGGCAAAGAATGGGGTAGAAGATTCTGGAAGTTTTTACCCATTTTTCCTCCTTTTTAATTTCAGATTTTGACTATTATACCCTAAATTAATGTCTTGTTATCCAAGTTACTGCATTAAAATGCAGAAAACTTTCACTAAAGCCCCATTCTAGAAGGTTCTAGAGTATTCTTTTAGCTACACAATGCCTATACTACCCTTGCCTTTACTTTGAATTTACCAATCTTAATAAAACTACCATTTCCTATGCCTAAATTATCCTTTAAACTCCCTTGAAATCACTGAGCCTTACCCAATCCTTTACCCTAGTTGAAGTTAACTATGATTAACCAAAGAATTAAATTCATTCAGTTATATCCAATCACCCTAAACTAAACCTAACAACTTACTTGAAAAACAAACGATGAACTAGAGAACAATTATGGATTCCAAACTTTTAAAAACCTAATTAACCCTAAGTTTAAAGAATTCAAATCACAATAAAGCCAACAAATTATCATTATCAGAAGAAAACAGACACATTAAAATTAAATCGAAACTAACAAAAAATCTATTTAAACTAACAATTTGAAACAACTACACTAACAATTAAACACTTAAACAAACAAAAAATGGAAATCAAAAATTAAACTAATTAAATCAGAAAACTTGGAAGAACTTACTGATTTTGCAATTAAGCCACCTGGATTTCGATTCAACCTCGGAATGATGCGAATGTGTGTTGTTCCATAAAAACACACAAACATATTATCTCAAAATTAAACTCGAGCTTTGAACTCAAAAAATTCGAGGAATCCCAAATTTCTTAGGGTTCCGCCGGTCTAAGATCTGAAATTCGAGGAGCTTGGTTGAGATTTGAGGGCAAATGGCCTGAGATTCGAAGAGGGGAGGATGTGGATATGCCTTGGTGTGATTTTCAGGATCATTGGAAAATTTTGTGTTTTGGCCGGAATTTCGATTGAATATTCGACACGTTCGACTAGGATTTGAGACAAACTAAAGCCAGATACGGGGAGAGGAGGAAAAGAGGAATCTAGTTAATTTTGAAGCGATTGGAGGCGGCGGCGCCGTAGACGGCAGAGGCGGTGCTACTGTTTTGGATTATTCCAAGGAAGGACTAGGATTTGAGCCATGGGGGTTGGAGGGTTGGAAAGAGGAGGGTTTGGGGAATCTGTGGTGTAATTTTTAGGAGATTTGGACGACTGGAGTAAAGCGGAGGTAAGGCGGGGATACGGTAGGGGCTGCCGGCGTTACAGGGTACGTGGAGGGTGAGGGGTTGTCTTTAGAATTGTAATGGAATTATTACAATTTTAAGTAATTGCCTGGATGACTGAGGACCGTTGGATGAAGGTGAATGGATGGCTGAGATCAAACGACGTCAAAACGACGTCATTTTGTATATAGGGAAATTGGACCGGGTGAGAATTGAATTGGACTGAATGGGTATAAGCGAATTGGGCCAGGGAAATTCGAATAATATTGTCCCAAATTGGTCTTTTGTAAGACCAACTCTTTTAATTTATTTTCTTTTCTCTTTTTATCTTTGTTTTTGTATTTTATATTTTTTGTATTATTTTTTCTGATTTTGCAAAAATTAAAATAAAGTCCTAATATATTTCTAAGCTAAACTAATTAATTTCTAAAATTGATTAAAACTATTTCATGACGAATTCATAATTAAAACAAATAAAATGCAAAAAGTGAACTATTTTGTTATTTTCTTCCTATTAATACTAATTATGAAATTAAATCCCTACATGCAAGTGCATATTTTTGTACTTTCTTATGAATGATCATGCACAAATAGCAATGCAGCACAAAATTCTCAAAAATTATAAAATAATAAAGAAATCATTTTATTTAGAAATTTTTGGGAATAATTTGTTTAGGGCAAAAATCACGTGCTATCAGCTGCCCCTCTTTGCCCGAAAATTCGAAGAGTTTTCGTGCAAAGATAAGTGAGCGGAAACAAGCAATTTTTGCCCGTTCGCATATTCCGTGTGAAGCAACTTTGAAAAGTTTGACCGCACCCTACTTTAGAGGTTGCCTACATATCCTTGGCTAAACAGGAATCAGGTTAGTGTAGTTCGGGAGGGTTTGGTAGCTGGGACTAACAAGAGTTGTGATTTCACTGCTGCTGCTGCTTCTACTGCTTGCTGGCCTCCTTATTACACCAAAAGGAAAATCAAAGCTAAGCTAGCTATGCCTATCAACTATGAGGTACAAGATTCCTATCTATAATTCTCTTTAAATTTAATCTTGAGTCTTAGCTGATGTTGCTGTGGACTTCGATCTGAATCTTGATGCTCGCAAGTTGTAGATGTTTACTTCTTCATGCATCATTGGGTCAAGATAGGATCCGCGGAGCTTATGACTTCAATCAGGTTTTGAGCAATGCGCATTTTTAGTTGCTTCATGTTTGAATTCATATCTTTTGTTCTTTTTCTTCTTTTCTTGATTCTGAATTTGAGATTTATTCGATTGGTCGTCTCGCACCTTGTGTCTTGAGATCAACCTGCTTAAGATACTAAAACAAACAAACGAACGAAATTTTCTGCCCCAGTTTTCACTAGAAAAATTTCGTGAGTTAGTTGTGACACATATCTAAGCAATTAAATCAGGATTGTGTATCTCTGAAAACGAATCCAGGTTATGTTAGAAGATGACCGGGTTATGCCGGAAAAGAAAAACGGGTCTCGGGTTATGCCGGGACTTTGGCAAGAAAAAGCTCCTACGGTTATGCTAAGGAGGTCCTCGTGTTATGCCGGGGTTTTGAAAGAAAATGCTCCAAGGGTTATGCTAGGGAGGTCCACGGGGTTATGCCGGGATAAAAAAAATGGTCCTTGGGTTATGCCAGGGAGATCCTCGGGTTATGCCGGAATTTGGAAAGAAAAAGCTCCTAGGGTTATTCCAGGGAGGTCCACGGGTTATGCCGGGATAAAACAAAAATGGTCATTGGGTTATGCCAGAGAGATCCTCGGGTTATGCCGGGATTTGGAAAGCTCCTAGGGTTATGCCAGGGAGGTCCACGGGTTATGCCGGGATAAAAGAAAATGGTCATTGGGTTATGCCAGGGAGATCCACGGGTTATGCCGGGATTTGGAAAGAAAAAAGTTCCTTGGGTTTTGCCAGGGAGATCCTCGATTTTTTGGCCGGGATTTGGAAAGAAAAAGATCCTCGGTTTTTTGGCCAAGAGATCCTCGGTTTTTTGGCCGGGAGATCCTTGGTTTTTTGGCCGGGATATCCTCGGTTTTTTGGCCGGGATTTGGAAAGAAAAAGATCCTCGGTTTTTTGGCAGGGAGATCCTCAGTTTTTTTAGCCGGGATTTGGAAAAAAAGCTCCTCGGTTTTTTGGCCGGGATTTGGAAAGAAAAAGCTCCTCGATTTTTTGGCCGGGATTTGGAAAGAAAAAGCTCCTCGATTTTTTGGCCGGGAGATCCTCGATTTTTTGGCCGGGATTTAAAAAAAAAAAAGCTCCTCGGTTTTTTGGCCAGGATTTGGAAATAAAGCTCCTCGGTTTTTTGGCCGGGAGATCCTCAATTTTTTGGCCAGGATTTGGAAAGAAAAAGCTCCTCGATTTTTTGGCCGGGAGCTCCACGGTTTTTTGGCCGGGATTTGGAAAGAAAAAGCTCCTCGATTTTTTGGCCAGGAGATCCTCAATTCTTTTGGCCGGGATTTGGAAAAAACGCTCCTCGGTTTTTTGGCCGAGATTTGGAAAGAAAAAGCTCTTCGGTTTTTTGGCCGGGAGATCCTCGATTTTTTGGCCGGGATTTGAAAAAAAAAACTCCTCGGTTTTTTGGCTGGGAGATCCTCGGTTTTTTTGGCCGGGATTTGGAAAGAAAGCTCCTCGATTTTTTGGCCGGGAGATCTCGGATTTTTGGCCGGAATTTGGAAAGAAAAAGCTCCTCATTTTTTTTTTGACCGGGAGATCCTCGGTTTTTTGGCCGGGATTTGGAAAGAAAAAGCTCGTCGATTTTTTGGCCGGGAGATCCTCGGTTTTTTGGCCGGGATTTGGAAAGAAAAAGCTCCTCGGTTTTTTGTCCGGGAGATCCTCAATTTTTTGGCCGGGATTTGGAAAGAAAAAGCTCCTCGATTTTTTGGCCGGGAGATCCTCAGTTTTTTGGCCAGGATTTGGAAAAACAATCTCCTTGGTTTTTTGGCCGGGATTCGGAAAAAAATCTCCTCGATTTTTTGGCCTGGAGATCCTCGATTTTTTGGCCGGGATTTGGAAAGAAAAGGCTCCTCAGTTTTTTGGCCGGGATTTGGAAATAAAGCTCCTCGGTTTTTTGGCCGGGAGATCCTCGATTTTTTGGCCGGGATTTGGAAAGAAAAAAGCTCCACGGTTTTTTGGCCAGGAGATCCTCGGTTTTTTGGCCGGGATTTGGAAAGAGAAAAAGGCTCCACGGTTTTTGGGCCGAGAGATCCTCGATTTTTTGGCCGGGATTTAGAAAGAAAAAGCTCCACGGTTTTTTGGCCGGGAGATCCTCGGTTTTTTGGCCGGGAGATCCTCGATTTTTTGGCTGGGATTTGGAAAGAAAAAACCTCCTGTGCTATTATGATTTGTTTTTCTTTTGGGGTTTCCATTTTCATTTCTTTTCTTCTTCTTCTTTTTCTCCTTCTTTTCTTCTTCTTTTTATTTTTCCTTTTTATTTAGCAAACGCAGGAAGAATTTTGGGGAGGGGAAACTTCCCTTTTGGTCAGTTCCTTGCTGCACAGCTATTTCAGTGCTTGCGCATTTCTTTTTCCTTTTGGGTTGCACCTGTTTCTTGCACGATTGCTTTGATTGCCCCTGTTTTCAACAAAGAACAATTTGTAAGTTTGAAACAGTGGTTGGTTTTGGGGCCTTGATTATCCCAACTGCTTGATCCCGGTCCCATTTCCGTTGAGAAGTTTGCTGCTTGTTGGCCTCGAGGGTGAATCTCTTTTCAAACCGACTGGGTTCAACTCTCAGGGTTTCATTATGACTCGCCCGTGTGGGATTTGTCCTTTTCACTTTATTCTGCCTTCTAGTCCTTTGTCTTTGACTTTATTTCTTTTCAAATGTCTTTGCTTTGAGAACATCAAACACTGTGGTCAGTCGGGATTGGCCTGACGCACTCGCGGTTGGGCATTTTCTTCGACTCTGACCAGGCGGAGCCTGATAGAACCAATCATGCCACCTTTCTTTGTAGTAATTTCGGAATCAGTGTTAAACTGAAAGGGATTCAAGGAATAAATATACAAAAGGCAAGCGAATGAGTTTAAAGAGAAGCGTCCCTTTCGGGGGAAAAGAAGGACTTATCTGGGGTGTGCATGCTGGCTTCAAATGAACATGACATGCTTCTTGGACTGGACGCCCGACCCATACAAACTTTCTAACTTCTCGTAAACCCATTGATCCGCATTTCAAAACCAGGGAACCTTGCCAGGATTCTTTTAGTGATGAGATGTCTTCTTTTCGGCTGACAGTGCCCTTTGCGGGTTTTCGCCAATCGACCTCTCTCATTTCTCTTCTCACCGTCGCCCGATAGTGCTCTTTGCGAGTTTTCACTAAGTGGACTCTCTCATTTTCATTTTCTCTACTCACCATCGCCTTATGGTGCCCGAAAGTTTTCACCGATAAGACTCTCTCGTTTTAGTTCTCTCAATTTGAATTGTATCAGATTCCAACAATGATATTTTCCACCTCCCTGCCTTTGCTAATTGATCGGAAGGATTTGGATAAGTTCTTTGGGTTAAAAGGATTTTGGGTGGAACTACAACTTTGGAACCATTTCGACGGATTCAGGATCGAACCATAATATCATCTGCCCCACTTTCAATTTTTTGGGGGTATTGGGTTTTTGTTTTGGTGTGACTGAACCTCAAGGAGAGGCTGCCTATGTACCCTTTCCGGATCAAGTCAGACGTAGTTCAGGCCAATAATTTTTGTTTTGGTCTTTTTTTTGTTTTTCTTTTTCTTTTTCTTTTTCTTTTTCTTTTATTTTCTTTTTCTTTTCTTTTCTTTTCTTTTCTTTTCTTTTCTTTTCTTTTTTTTCTATTTTTTTTTTTTCTTTTTCTTTTTCTTTTTCTTTTTCTTTTTCTTTTTCTTTTTCTTTTTCTTTTCGTACTTCCGGGTTCCAAAGAGGGTAATCAAAAAAGCGTAACTGGATCAAAGGGTTTATGAAGGATTGATAGTGTTTGGGGTAGCAGGAAGGAAAGCCTTCGTCATCTCAATTACACAAAAGTCATCGCCGCAGGAGGTCTAAACATAGTACCTTTTTATTGCATCTGCATTGACTGCTGCTGCAGGATCATTTCTTTCAATGTCTCCCAGATACAGTGCTCATCTCAGCAATATTTTCTAGATGATATATGGACCCTTCCAATTAGGAGCGAAATTTCCTTTTGCTTCCTGGTGGCGAGGGGGAATGCGTCTTATCACGAGTTGCCCCCCTTCAAAATTCCTAGGACGCACTTTCTTGTTATAGGCGTGGGTCATTCTTTATTGGTACAACTGCCCGGATGTGCCCTGAGTACACTCTTTTGTTGTAATGTATGGACCTTTCCAACTCGCGAACCGATTTTCCTTCAATTGTTCCAATTCTTTATTTTATTTCCTCCAGGTTACCTTATTTGCATTTTGACTCTTGATTCATGATTTCGAAATCTGACAGCATTTTGGGATCTAGGCATGAAGTCCGCAAGCATGTCATGTTATTTAAAGCTGCATTATTAGAATTGAAGAGAAATAAAAGAGAAAACATAGCAAAACTCTAACAAAATAATAAAGAAAATGAACGATGAAATATTGATTTCATTTCTTAGAATTGGGAAGATAACAGGGTTGACATTCAGGAATTTAAAGACAGGAAACTAAAGAAAACATCAGAGTTACACCCTGGGATAACTCGCGATGCAGAAAAGGAGGCAGGACAAGTCTACTGGGGACACCCGCCTGATCAGGAATGGCGTAGCCTTCCAGTTTTAAAACTTGGCGCTTGGTCCCATGTATGACACCTCAGCGGTGCTAGTGCCCTCTCTTGGCTAGACCATATGGGTTTCGCAGAGCATTTTCCTCATTGCCCCACGTATTCCCTCACTCTCTTTAGTCGTGAAATCCTCATAATCTTCCTTTTTACTGTACTTAGGCTTCTGTGGTATGCGTCCAATAAACACTGGCTCATTCAGCCGATGTGGTTTGATTGTCCCCCATACCACAAAGGCTTGCTTGGGTACATCGATTTCCTTTTCCGGTTCTATCTCGGTGATTTTACTCTTCTTTTCCCCCTTTTCTCTTGCTTTGGGGCCGCTTTGGGCTTCCTTTTGGCATCGGCAATAGCAATTATGGCTTTCAGAGCCGGATTAGAGTCTCGGTATTCACAAATCATGCCGATTACCGGACCGTTGTTGTGAGCGGGCAAAGGGTTATTGGTAACATTCGGGGCTTCTTCATCCCTCAATACTATTTTTCCTTGTTCAATTAGATCTTCCACAACTTTCTTTGATGTCCAACAGTTGTCAGTACTATGCCCTTCAGCTCCTGAATGATAGGCACAATGGACACCCCGTTGATAGGCTGGAGATTCCGGGTTCGGCCTGTTTTGGGGAATAGGTTGTAATAGGTTCATCTGGACGAGCTTCGGGAACAAACTGGAATAGGGTTCACCAATTGGTGAAAAATTTGGTCGTTTAGGTGGTTCCCGAGGGCGGAAATTATTTTGTGGTGGTCGGGGATTATATTGGTTTTGGTAAGGAGGCTGGTTTCTTTGGAATGGAGGTGGGTTTCGATTAGCTTGTGATTGCGGTCGGCCAAAAGGTTGAGCATTCATTACCGTATAAGGTGGAGAAGCATAAGTCATGTCTATGTAAGGGTAATAGTATTGAGGGGCTCTTTCTGAGAATTTGGGTCTAGGAGCGTGGTGCCTTCTTCCGCCCGATGCCGCCATCACTGTTTCTTCTTTCTTTTTACCCTTAGCCATTCCTCCAGACCCGCCTTGGATGGCTTGGGAGGTTGCCCTTATGGATGACTGGCTCAAGATTCTGCCTGTTTTTAGCCCATTCTCTACCATCTCTCCGGTTTTTATTGCCTCTACAAAAGGCTTACCCATAGCGGACATCATGTTTTGAAAATAATCTGCCTCCTGAGCCTGTAGGAAGACAGTGACCATCTCAACCTCATCCATTGGAGGCTTTACTCTTGACGTCTGTTCGGGCCATTTGATTGCATATTCGCGGAAAATCTGTGAGGGCTTTTTCTTTAGGTTTGCCAAGGAGTTCCTGTCTTGTGCAATGTCTATATTGTACTGAAATTGTCGGACAAAATCTCAGGTAAGGTCATCCCAGATATGCCATCGAGATATGTCCTGATCCATGTACCATTCTGATGCTATGCCCACCAAGTTTTCTCCAAAGTAAGCCATTAATAACTTTCTTTTCCACCAGCCCCGCGCAATTGATTACAATACCTTTTGAGGTGAGCAATGGGATCGCCATGTCCATCATACTTTTCGAACTTTGGCGTCT